>PVKM010013037.1:0-30861 GCA_004027735.1 Carollia perspicillata
TATTGTTGTGAAGTTTCCCCCAGTCTAGCCCACTTGCCTGAACCGAATACAGGGTCAGGAATGAAAAAAGCCTGAGTTATAGCCCCATGGGACACACAGGGAAATGTACTTAGTTGGGAAAAATGGACTGATCAGTAAGTTGTGTGAGCACCTACTTCGTGAGAATCCTGAATCCTCACAACAACAATAGGAGCAGGTCCTGCTGTTGCTTCTGTTACACAGACAAGGAAAGTGAGGCATTCTTGTCCGACTCACGTGGCTTCTAAGCTGGGAGCCAGGAACTGGATGTGGGTGATTAAATTCCAGAGCCCGTGCTTTTAATCGCTGCACCCATAAATAAGAAATAAATCTTTCCGTTAAGGAGATTCAGACACACACACCAGCTATGACATGGAGAAAAAGTGCTTGAATAGAGATGTGCACGAAGTTTCATGGAGCCCAGAGGATGAAGCAGTTACGTTCAGGGCTCTTCCATATTAATAAGAAAACTGAGCGTTGAGTGAGGCTGTTACCTTTTCCTTCTAAGAAGAAACACACCTTATTGTTCTGTGATTTCCTGTCCTGGGTTTCCAAGACACCGTGTACTTGCCTGTTTGTGGGTTGAACAGCAGCTCATCTACTCCCAGGTTCATGGGTATCCAACACAGGTTCTTTAGATATTACCCAATGTTTTGGTTGCAGAAAATGTCAAACACACCCCCAAAATAGATAGTATAGTATAATAACCCCCCTAGTATCTTTTGCTCAGTTTCAGTCCTTATCAGCAATGTGCTGTTCTTGCTTTAAGTGTTCCTGCCTCCCTTTCCTCCACCCCCACCTTTTTTAAAGGAGCATTTGAGATCAACCCAAGCATTCATATAATTTCACTAGTCAATACTTCAGTATGACTAGCTAAATATACCAGCTCTTAAAAAATAATTAAAATGCCATTATACCAACCAATGTAATGAACAATTGCAAATATTCAGCAGCCTATGTCCCATTTCTCCTGAGTAATCAGGATGACTTTAACAGAAGAACTTTTACTTCTGTTGTATAGAATAGAGATAGTTTTCCCTCCGAGTTCTAGTCTGGCATATTTGCAGTCTCCATACCTTTCAGAGTAGCAATTTAGGTTGTTTGGAAATAAACAGAAAATCAAAAAGTTTTATAAACCACACATAAGTATAACTTTATTTACAAGGTTAAAGTCACAAAGTAGATTGGAAAACAAACACCTGGCGGTGACAGACGTGAAGCAGCGTGGGGCCTGTACCCTGAGGCAGTGGGCTGCACAGATCCACGAACGCTGAGACGTGGAGATGCAGGCTGTCACTTTGCAAAGGAAGGCTGAGCGAGTACCTCTTGAATGCCATTTCAGTCTGTTTCATTGACCAAAGTATTTGCCACTACCAAGTACCTTTCTGAACCTTGTGAGCACAGCAATATGTAGTTACGACCTTAACACTTCCCAGCACCTTCTGAACCAACCCTGCCTTCAAGGTAATTAGCATCATTTTTATCTTTCAAATTTCTTCTGTGCACTGATATGTTATTTAAACTCTTATATGTTTATGATATTATATTCCTGGGGACTCCCCTAAATGCTGTTCTGTTAGGTTGTAAAAAAGCTTTCTTTCTCCCACTGATCTTTATTTCATTCTTTCCTTAGTATTTTTTGAGCACCTACTATATGCCAAGTATCACCAAGGGAACATTGATAAATAAGATAAAACCCTGTCTTTAAAGGCAGGATGGAGGGAGGTAGATGAAACTGTTTTCTATGGGCCAAACTCAAAACTGGAGTGGAGAGGCCAGTGCTGGTCAGGTGGAAATCAGAAGGGCTGTCTGCTGGGCAGGAAGGGGAAAGGCATCAAGTTTAGCAGTGTATATAGCAGTCAAGTTTGTAAATTAAAGTGTGCTGTATGTCAGCAGGTGAAATTAGGGGAGAAACGAGGTAGAACTGCCTGAGATGGCTTATAAATTTTTAATTATAAGGGAGGGAACAAGGAACAACAGGGATATGAAGAGTTAAATGTCCCATTCTTGTTTGTTCTCTGTGCACTTCTCGCCTGCTTGTTTTGGTACTAGATCTTGGGACTGTGTTGAGGCAGTATTAAAATATAAAGCACATTAAATAGACATAGTATGAAGCAGAATGTTGGGAACTGCCCTGCCTGGTTTTAGAAGCTGTAACCCTGCCCCCCATGGCTAAGGCTAAGTGAAAGACCTTGGGACCCTATGTCACTAAGGAGACAAAGCTTATCACCCTGGCAGGGGCACTGCCTCTGCCCCCTTTACTTCACCCAGCCTGGCCCCCAGTGCATGACCAGTTAGCCGATGACAGGTAGGATTCCTCAAGGGAGGGACGACCTAAGACAGGCATGGTCACGGGGGGCCCTCGGGGAAGGACTTGGGGGCTATAGCAAAAGTGGGTGATGGACCCTCACCCCTCGGCTTTGCCATAGCATGAGTCCTCATTCTGTCTGTGAGAAGCCTCCTAATCTCTTGGCTGCCTTATTCTCCCTGCCTGAGTTAAGCCTGAAACAATGACAGAAGGTGGTGCAGCCCTGTGCTGGAAAGGGTGGGTCCCCTGGGGTGACCAGACCTAAGAAAGAATGCATAAAATCCTGTGAAACCTGCTTTGCTAAGAATGTCCTCAGTTTTCTGATGAGGGTCCAAGCCTGAAATGAGTTTGTTTCCCAAAGTTTTAAGGCCCTTTAGCTAACTGACCCTGACTCAGAATAAGGTCTCATAGTTCTTTGAATATTATCTATTGTTTGATCCTTACTGCCTGACAATGATTGATGAGCTTTACCTGTATTCCTGTGCAAATTGAACCCAATAAAAGCCCATTGAGGAAAAGGCTCTTGACCCTTCTCCTTTGAAGGATCGATCACCTTTCCTCCCCAAGCAGATCATGTCTTGGTAGACTTATTCTCATGCGTGGCTCCCCCTGTGGGCAGAGCCCCCCCCACAGCAGAACTTTTAGTTGGCTTCACCGTGGCGAAAGTTCCGGGGTATGTTTTAGAAGGGGGTTTCTGATGGTAGACCAGAAGTTCAACTAGACCTGAAGCTCAGCTAGATGGGAAATTCATCTAGACCAGGCCACAGAGACTAGGGAGGAGGATGACTGTGACTTGCATGGATTTGTCTTTCCTTCAGTTTATTATACAACTAGCAAAACAGTAGAGGTATAAGGACATCCCTGAGATCAGGGATGCAAATGAGTGGGCGTGCCTTCCTGTTGCCTCCCTGTTCCACTTGCCGGGCTCATCACAGTTTGATTATCTTGGCCCCCTGCACAGTGAGGGACCCACCAGAGCTCCATGCCTGCTCCACCTTTTACTCTAGTGGGAGACGCCTGAGCACCCAAGAGCCAACCCTGTTAAAGTATATTTTTACCACGACATGTTACAGGCTCCTGGGTTTCATTCTGTATTTTGGATTTACTTAAGGTCCAAGTGTAGCAAGCTGGGCAGTGGCTTATGATCAAGGTCATGAACTATTTTGATAGGGATAAAAAGGTAAGGGTGTGTGTGTGTGTTTGTGTGTGTGTAAGAGAGCTTTGGGATATATCTAACCCACTGCTGCTCTTTCTGAATCTCAATGCATTACACACACAGGTTATATTCACTCTGCAGTTGAGTGTCCGTATTGGTTTGCATGGTCTACTCCTTAGCAATATTGACTGGAATGAATCTTGGAATGAGGAAGGGCAGAGCTCACTTTTGCTGTGTTTTGTATGAGGTGATCTTTGGGTGGAGATGGGAAAAGAGGGGTTAGAATAAAGTCAGGAGCATCTGAGAAGTCAAGAACACACAGTAGAAAGAAAAGTGTGGGGATGGCGTTACCATGGTGGGGGCAGGTGAGAACTGGGGGCAGAGGAAATGCCTCATGTAAAGGCCTCAAGATACGAGGGTGGATATTCAGAGAACTGGAAGACATTCAGCAGGAGCTCCTCTCGGTGTTGCAATTATGACTTATGGAACAATGTTGGGCTGTCCTTTAAACATAGCCTGAAGTTATCTGGTGGGGCTCTTAAAAAAAACCCACAAAGATACCTTGTGATTAGAAACATTTTCTTTTGCAAATGTCAGAAACAGGCCGTAATAAAAACCATAGCCGTAAAGCTTACTTGGGGTTGAAAATGCCAGCCCCGTTCTCTTGAGGGTTTGCTCTCCAGAACGTGTGCTGTGGCCGATTACTCTGGAGCCCAGCCTTGGGCTTTGGGTATTGGGGAAGTAATTTCTAGGTCTTGTAGGCTCTGCTTCTTTGCAAGTCAAAATATTCTTAAATGTAAAGTGAGAGCTTTGCAGAATTAGTGGAGACGGGTTGGGGAAGGGCTGAGCAAAGGAGGGACACCAATGGTTTATACAGCCATGATCTCTGTTAGGCATCCACAAAACTTGGAATTCTCATGACTTTCTGAGGCAATGTAGGGGAATATACACTTTAAATTACAAAGCAGAATACAAACTATAAGGTGTGCAAAAAAGAGCTTGGGACTATTTCCCCTTTGACTATATAGTCTGTAGATTCTCAATAAAAAAACTCCAGAGTCTTTGAAAGCACATAGCATATACTTGAGAAATGCACCCAGGTAGTTTTTGCTACTTTCTGTGGGACCTTCACCTAAATCCATCCTTTCCGGCTTTCCTCTTAGTCAGTTTGCACTCTTTGTTCCAGTGGCTGATTAAGCACACTTTTCACTTGTGAAAGCACAAACTAGCTGGAACACTGTGCTGGGAAAGTGAGAGGTCCAGTGGGCACAATGAAAGGAGGAACCTCTGTGATTCAGAACGGCGAGGATCGGCGAGGATCGGGTGAGTGTTAGACAGATCAGGGCGTGGGAGGGTAGAGCCAACACCCTAGAAATGGTTTCTGTGAGGGGAGGGTGATGTGAGCAGCGTTTCCTTCAGAGAAGGGGACTGTGGTCGCCTACAGATGCCCACACAGCCTAGATCTCTGTGAGCCTCTTTAAAGTAACTTGGTTTCTTTTACAGAACTTAAACGCCCAGGAGTATTCTGCCGAGAATCCTACGTATTAACCAGCTTTGCCTGCTGACTTTGGCAGCTGGGACCCTGGAGCAGCAGTACCAGTGGAAGACAGGCAGCCCTGACCGTATGTTTGCAGCTTTTCATTATTTTCAAAATGGTCCTTTCTTTCAGGTTTCATTCAACTCTACACTTTGGGTCCAGGCTACCTCGAGTGGCTGGTTGGTAAGGTGATTAAGGGCAATACAGATCTGAAGTTGTTACTGCCTTAAGGTCAGAGTCAGGAGGGAAGTATGAGTAAGCCGCTCTAATCCCTAAAATAAACCGAACAGTATTGCTGCTGCTATGTTGGTTGTCAAGGAAGCAGAAGAAACTAATTCTGATGGAACTTGGCTAGTGAGTTTCACGTATCGTAAGTGTCCTATTTTTATGTTCACCTGCAGCACAAAGCACATGGATACACTGTAAAAATACACCGATAGTTTCAGTCATTTGTTAAGTTCCTTAATCTGATTATCCTGTGTATACAAGTGGCTCAGATTTTATCGATACTTCCTCTTGGTCACAGCTTCTGTTTTTACATTGAACTCATACTCACTCATCTTGACTGGAACTCTTCTTTTGGAGGAGTCTTTCACCAAACTATACAGAGGAAAGATCTTTAAACTCACACAATCCATGTCAATGCCTACGCCCGATTAACTAGGGAAAATAGCAAGATGATACGTGCATTAAGTGGGCTTTTACTTCGACTGACTTTAGTGAATTCAATGTTAGTTTTTATGAGTGTGAAAGTGTATTTATGAGTATAAAAATAATTCATTTCATTGAAAATAAGTCAGGAATAAAGGGGAAATTGGGAGAAAAGATACAAGACACCCACAGTTCCACGTCTTAGGGAAAATTATTATTAACAGGGTTGGTGAATTTCTGTTCATATTGCATATGCACGTCCTAGGCAATTGGGAGCCCACTAGAAACATGTTCTATACTGTTTTCATTGCTTCTTGGCAACATACTACTCTGCACTGAACATTATGCTGTAATGATTTTTCAGATTATTAAAACTCTTTGTATATGTAATATCTAATGGCTTCACAGTATCTAGTTTTATAAATATACCATGAATTCCATAACAAATTCCAGGATTTTAAGTCATGGAAGTCGTTACTGATTTTTAATATTAAAAATGCTGTGATGATTTTCTTGTGTGCATAAATATTTTCCTCTAAATCAGATTTTTTAAAAAATGGGATTGCTCTTCAGGAAAGAATTATGGAAGTAGAAGACAGGCAAGTACACGTTTAGAGTTTTTGATACACATTGACCATTGTTTTGAAGAAAGGTTGCGTGAGTTTAAATTTCCTACAGAAATTCAAAATCAAGATTTCATCTAACAGCCAACTCCATATTGTCACTAACACAAACACTGCCCCTAAAACCTTTGCCAATTTGGTAGGCCAAAATTTACAGCATATTATTTTGCATTTCTTTTGTGATGAGTGAACTGCTCATTTTTCTATCTGTATTCTCTAGTGGATTGCTTGTTTGTATCTCTCCCCAATCAAAATATTTTTATGGTTATCAATGAAATCATAACATTTTAGAATATTTTTTGTCATGTATGTTTTTACTTGGCTTTAGTGTTCAGTTTATGTTCACTCTTGACTTGTTAGAGAAGTTTCCACATTTTTGTAGTCAAATATATTTGTTTCTTTTAACATTTTATAATTATTTAAAAAATTTTATTTATTGATTTTAGAGGGGGGAGAGAGGGAGGGGGAGAGAGAGAGAGAGAGAGAAACATTGATTTGTTATTCCACTTATTTATTCATTCATTAGTTGATTCTTGATTCCTGTGTGTGGCCTGACTGGAGATCGAACCCGCAACCTTGGCGTATCGGGACTGAGTGGAAGCCTAGTTCCTCCCTGGGTAGCTTCAATTCTTTTGGCAGGTGGACCAGTAGCTGAGTTCCAGGGAACTTGTCCCATTTGCCCTTTTCACTCCCTTTTCCTGCCCTCTTATTTGTGATCGCTTTCTCTCAAAGCAGTGAGTTGTGGGATTATGACCCAGAAAGGATTCTGTTAATCTTCCTGTTGTAGCATTTTTTTTTTATTCCAGGTGTGAGAAGGAAGGGGAAGGCTTTGTTTTGTGGGCCACGGTCAGTATGTCCCCCCCACCCATTAAGTTGGTGCCCGTGCCTTTCTAAATGTCGGGAAAGGGATCAGCCAGGCTAACGTCAGCACCAGACAAGCATTCCATGTGAAGGGTAGGAGGTCCGGTAGTTATTCTCTGACTAAACAAAAGGAGACCTTCATTGTTACACGTATTGTGAAGAAGATGGACCTAGAAGGAAGGCATCTTTTTTATTGTAACTTCGTGGTACACTACACGTGATCCTATATTATGCCAGAAGTGTGGACGGAAATCACTAATCCTCCCCATTGTTCCGTGGCTACCTCACAAAATGGCACTATCCAGCAACATATTATTTAGTAGCAAAATATATTTTAATTGAAACATCATATTAAGTAACTGAATAAAAATGTGTACCAGGAACTTTCCCAATAGACAGCAGAGTATGTACATTTTGTGAGAGGGGAGCAGCATCTATTTAACATATTTTTATATAGAAAATACAGGCATATTTAAAAACGGAAACATAAGAAAGTATGTCACAAGGAATAACAGAGCATAACACAGAATGAAAAGGTAAACCCCAGTCAACAAGCACACTGAACAAAACAGCACCCAGCACCGGGTCGGAATTTCTTTGCGCAAGTTCCAGGATGCCCAGGACTCTGCCAGGAAGAGATGACCCTGCTTTCAGGAGAGCTGGCTGGCTGTGCAGTGGTTAAAACCCAGTCCTCCTTTTCCTGGAATGGAAAACAAAGCGGTTCAACAGAAAAGACTGAACTGAAGAGGTACCAGCCCTTTTGGGGCTGATTCAAGCAGGACCGAAAGCCTCAGATACCTGGGCGCCACCCCTGGCGTTGTTTGTATGCATGGCAGTCGTTTGTTGAGACAACCGAGGGGCACGGAGAACACATGCGGACTCATGAGAAGGCCTGAGAATCAGCAGGCCTGGGTCTCAGTCCCGGCTCTGTTACAGTTTCTTGTCTGACAAAGCGCTCATCTGTAAAATGAGGGGTTTGGGCGTCCTGGACCCAAAGGTCTCTTACGGCATTACCAGTCTATAGTTTTTATTGAATGGTGTTGGTTTTGGGCCACTTTTCTGAAGAGGCACATCGAGATCAGGGGAAACACAGTCTCTTCTTAAGGACTGAACTACCTGGGAACACCACCGGGTCAGTCCTCCTCATCAGTAGAGAAAGTTAGTGGCTGAGGGGTTTAATGAACGCTACAGGGCATTTCTTCGCGGGCTGTCACAGATGAGCAGAAATCGCTCCATCTGACCGCATGCATTTACGGAGCATTCGTTTTTGTGCTTCTGCTAAGTACGCTCTTTTAAGTACTCAATCTCCTGGGAGAGAAGAGAAGACAATAAAAAAGTATTTGTAAACATCTCATCTGATTTCTCAGAAAAAGCTTTCTCCCCCTCTCATTTCAGGGAATTATATCCCATCTCTCTTTCTTCTGGGAATTGCCAGCCTCCTCTCCCCTTTACCTGAAGGTAAGGTACAAGTTTTGACAAAGTGACTCTTCGCGTTCGTACGACATAACCCGACCTGGGGCCACAGCCGACCGATCCATGGCGGGCCCCTGAATCCATCTGGGCTAGTTGGCTCTTCTCCTGGGTTTTTACACTGGGTCAGAGGTCACTATTGCTGTGGACACTGGAGTATACCACGTAAAATGTGGGAGCTCCAAGGAGCTCTGCCGTTCCACGCGAACCGGACAGCAGAGAGAACCACTCTGAGAGAGAGCATGGAGAGAGAAGGCGGGGCCGGGGGTGGAGAGGCTGCAGGGGGCTGTCAAGTCCTGGGTCCGACCCTCCCGATGCTCAGCCATCCCATGTATTTGGGTTCCATGCAAGGTCCCTCTACTGTGATAACAAACTCCTTTCTTTGGTCAGGCTACACAGAGTGGTGATTAGCGAGTCCTAACTAATACAGACCTTCTAGAAAAATGGGTCGCAGTATAAAGGGGGGTGCGGTGGGGAGCCGCCCAGTCCTCTGGGTTAAAGCTGACCTTTCCTTGAACGTGGGATACAATTCTCAGCTTAATTTGCCACATTTTTGGATTTTTTTATCAAACTTTTGCATAAAACATAATCTTGTTCTCTTTATTGGACAGTATTTTCACATAAGTTAATAATCGCCATTCCCCCTGTCAAGAAAGTCTCCTCTGGGAGTATTTTGATGTTACGGAACCACACAAACTCTGGGTTTCCTTTTCTTGTCTGTTTGAAGAAGTTGAAATATAAAGTCTAAAATTATAAGGATGTTACAAATGCTTCCTGTTCCCTTTTGAGTCACTGTCATTCTTATTTCTTTTTTCCTTTTTTTCTCTTTCTTCTTTTCTCTCATTTTACCCAGCAATTCACTCCAGTTTTTAAAATTTTTTTTCAACTCTAGTCTCAGGTAAAACTATCATCTTTATCTTGGAAGCTTCTAAATATATGTGTACAGTGCAAATGTGCTCTTTGGGGCTCAGTTTGTTTTTTTCCCTCTGCAGAGATGGCATACACTGAGATGATATGAGGCAATTCATTGGCACAAGGCAGATTGTTGTTGTTGTTGTTGTTAATTAAGCTTGTATTTAAATAGAGTTTTGCCTTTGGACGTTGACTTTGACATTCCAATCAAAATAAAAGGAAATGAAAAATAACAGTTGTTTTCAGTTAACTGAATTTCCCATTTTAAAAAATGAATGTGGACGTGGCCCTTGTTTTTAATGAGTCCCATAAGACGGAAGCAAACGTACATTATACAGCTCCACGTGATGTAACGCGATGATGTATGCTGAGCCTTACAGCTGGTAACATGCCAACATTGCAATATTTGTGAGGACATTATAACAATATCGAAAATATTTTAGCCATGGTACAATATATCTGACACTTCGTGATGCTTGGAAAAGCTTAAATCTTGTGAAAGAAAAAAGAACAAAGCTGGAGGCATCACACTCCTTGGTGTCAAACTATACAACAAAGCTATAGTAATCAAAACAGTATAGAATTGGCATGAAAGCAGACACATATATCAAGGAAATGGAATAGAGAGCCCAGACATAAACCCATGCATACACGGTCAATTAATTTTCAACAAAGGAGCCGAGAATATATGACAGGGAAACATAGGCCATAAGCTCCTTGACATTGATCTTGGCAATTTTTTGGATTCAACACCAAAAGCTAAGGCAACACAAGCAAAAATCAACAAGTGGGGCTACGCCAAACTAAAATACTTCTGCGCAGCAAAGGAAACCATCAATAAAACGAAAAGGCAATCCACTGAATGGGAGAAAATGCTTGCAAATCATTTATCCAGTAAGGAGTTAATATCCAAAACACATAAAGAACTCATGTAACTCAACAACTCAAAACCAACAATCTGATTAAAAAAGGGGCAGAGGACCTACACAGACATTTTTTCCAAAGAGGACATACAGATGAAAAGCTCAAGTTACTCGTCATCAGGAAAACGCAAATCAAACCCACAATGAGATATCGCCTCTCCCACGTTAGAATGGCTATTATTAAAAAGATAAGAAGTCACAAGTGTTGGCCAGGATGTGGAGAAAAGGGAGCCCTTGTGCACTGTTGGTGTTACGGTGGAATGAGCAGCCAGAGGGGAAATAAAGGCAGAGCCCTCACCATTACGATCTAACAAAGAACTCAGTACAGGCATCTAAAGGCAAAAGCTCACACGTTGACCCGGTAATCCTGAGCCTGGCCAGGCGTCCTGAACAACAAGTGAAACTACGATAGTGCGGGAGGGTGGGGGGAGCCCTTGGAAGTCTGTGTGCATCATCTCCAGTAGCTGGGAAAAGGAAAACCTTGAGACTTTGTATTTATCCCAAGGCCTGGAAGAGAGAAGGGGTGGGGGACTACAGTGCCTAAAGAAAAAAACCCATAGGACAATTTTAGTGAACTGCTTCCTGTCATGTCTACAAAATAAGCATATAGAATCTGGAGCAAGATAAAGATTTCACCTAATGGACCCCCACCCATCCCTACATTTAGGTGGTCATGTCTCCCCCAGAAAGTTAGCACCATTTTTACCTGCTGATCAAAATGTAACTTCTTCACCCCCACCCCACCAATTATATAAGTCCCCAGAACTAAGGACTCTCCTCCCTTGGCCTTGTGGCTCTCTTGCTACTTGGGGACCCTTGGCCAGCAGGCCTCTGGTACCAGGTGCATGCCCCTGGCCACCCCTTTTGGCCACCTGGCTTCTAGCCACCTGGCCCCTAGCCATCTTGGTGCTGGCCACCCAGCCTGTGGCCACCCAGCCTGTGGCCACCCTACTTTTGCCATCCCTGCTCTAACCACCCTTGCTTTGCTTTCCTATTAGAACTTAGCATTAATAAACCTCGCTTGCACAGTAGCAGGCTTGCTGGCCTGTGATTCTTTCCTGCATTGGTGAGAAGAACCAAGTTTCTGGAAGTTTCTCCCGTAACATTGGTGAGAACGTAGATTGGTGCAGCTACTACGGAAAACAGTAGGGAGGGTCCTCAAAAAAATAAAAATAGAACCACCGTATGATTCAGCAATGCCGCTTCTGGAATATTATTCAGCCATAAAAAAGAAGAAACTATTGCCATTTTCAACAAAAAGGATGGACCCTGAGGGTATTAGGCTAACTGGCGTAAGTCAGACAGAAAAACAAATACCATATGATTTCACTTGGGTGTGGAATCTAAAAGAAGCACAACCAAAACCAAACTCATCGACACAGAGAACAGACTGGTGACTGTAAGAGGTGAACGTGGAGGGCTGGAGGGTTGGCGAAATGAATTACAAAGGCAAAAGGTACAAATATCCTGTTGTAAAATAAAAAAGTCACAGGGATATAATGTACAGTGTGATGACATTAGTTAATAATATTATACTGCATATTTGAAAGTCATTAAGAGTAGATCTCAAAAGTTCTCATCACAAGGAAATAATTAACTATGTATGGTGATAGATGTTGCGTAGACTTATTGCAGTGATCATTTCTCAGTAATATACAGATCAAATTATTATGTTATACACTTGAAACTAATATAATGTATGTCAACCAATAATTAAGAAAAACAAAACACCTTAACCCTGGCTGGTGTGGCACAGTGGATTGAGCACTGTCCTCCAAACCAAAAAGTTGCAGGTTCGATTCCCAGTCAGGGCACATTCCTGGGTGTGGCCCAGGTTCCCCAGTTGGGGGCGTGAGAGAGGCAACCAATCGATGTATCTCTCACACATTGACGTTTCTCTCCCTTTCTTTCTTCCTCCCTTGATCTCTCTCTAAAAAAAAGTAAATAAATAAAATCTTTAAAAAACCCTTAAATTATTTTTAAACTATTTTTCCTTTGACTTTTTAAAAAATGATTTTGTTTATTTTTAGAGAGAGGAAGGAGGGAGAAAGAGAGGGAGAGAAGCATCACTGTGTGAGAGAAACATTGATCGGTCGCCGCTTGCACATGCCCCAAGTAGGAGCCAGGCCTGCAGCCCAAGCGCATGGGCTGACTGGGAACTGAACCCGCAACCTTTTGCTTTGTGGGACTAATGCCCAACCAACTGAGCCACACGAGTCAGGAACCTTGGACTTATTTTTGTGATGATCTTTTCTCAACTGTATTTATCTAGTTAGAAATTAGAACCCAAATGACAGAAAACATATTTACATAAGCTTTCTCACAGACAATCACGTACTGAATATGGATACACATTACAAATATAAAACAAAATTTTTGACTTTGGAAATAATTCTTATCAATTTCAAGGCCATTTTTACTTGTAACTAGCAATGCAAATGAATGTCAGCAAAATGTGTTGAGTTTATTATCTATTTTACATCCTTGAATATAAAGAATACAAGCTTATATTCAAGAAGGCAGGTAATTTACTTGTTTAATCCATTTTGTGGAAAAATATGGAATGCTTCACAAATTTGTGTCATCCTTGTGTGGGACAAGCTAATCTGCTCTGCATTATTCCAATTTCAGTGTATGTGCTGCCAAAGTGAGCACAAGACTGTTCATTTTTCGAGATACCAGTTTTATGTATCAGTCCTTAGCTAATATTTTGTTGCACTGGCTGCAGCTCAGATTTAGAAAGTGTACCTCAGAACGGGTATTTTTGGATACCAAATGCTCACATGTACTAAAGATATCTTTGGGGTCTTGAACAACGTGACTTGAATTTCGATCTCTTTACGTTGTAGAGAAACATTAGTCTGTGGCTGTCTTACCTGGAACAGTCATGTCCAGTCCAAGGCAAGGGACAATGGCATCGGTTTGGTCTTACGCATTTTCCACCATTTAAGCAGGGAGACTGGCAAACAGCTGGGATAAAAAGTTTATGCATTTATTTAATTAGTACTTGGCAATTCTGAAGATGTTCATAAAAACAAGTAAATAATATTTGACTCTGTTTTCTGCTCCAGACACCAGCATCCCTCCTAGTCTGTTTGCATTGTGCATTTCAGCCACTTTGGGTGACCTCACGTCATGAGGTGGTCCCGCCTCCCTTTTTCCTTCCCTGCTGGTCAATGTTCATATTTAAGTCTCTGGTTAAGTTCTAACTATGTACTGACATCTTTGCTGACAGATTTCAATACGAGTCCAGTGATTTCTCTTTTAATATTTTTATTTATGTAACTAATTTGATATACTATTTTGAACAGTGATTGTACACCTCAGTCGGACTGTAAATCTCCCAAGGGAGCCAAGCACTGAACTCTAGTGAACCTGAGTCATCACCTCGGACGTCAATTCGTCCGACAATAAATCAGGCACCTGGGTTATCTGAAATGACAGATGATTCAAAATCCATTGTGTTTGTTAGGACACATATTTCGTGATTTTTACTGGTTTTAATTGGAATTATGAAGCCTGGAATAGAGTTAAAAGTTAGCCACAGAGGAAACCCTGAGTGAACACCCAAAGATTTACTAGGAAAGCATCTTTTGCACAAATCTATTTCTTGAAGAACCTAAGGACGCTAACAACTGATAAAGACCTGACACCAGCAAGTTTAACATCTCAAAGAGAAAGGAGAGCCCCCTACTGGAAGAAAATGGAATGCCTGTTGAAAGAGGGCTGAAAATGAGAAACGTTTCAGTCTTTATTTCAGCCTCATTGTAGTTTGGAAAGAAGGATAAGCTTCCCCAGGTGAATAGCTCGTCTTCGGTGAGATGTGAAGAAATGTTACTTCTTTAATCATTCATTCATACAGTATGGGGACAATGCCAGCAAGAACCAGGCACTTGATAAGCACTGGGTCAAAAGACAGAGGACAAGAAACAAAACATGTCTTTGCCTTTGGGGAGCTCTCTTGGTGAGTTACGACTAAGAGCTGGCCAACAGAATAAATGTATTTGTAATACAATAAAAAGAAAATTATGAAATGAGCAGGCTTAAAGATAGCAAAAATAAAACCAACTCTCCATGAATTCTGCTTGCGACTATAAAAAAATACTGCTCCCTTTCAGAGGCATGATGATTTCATGGTGCCTGACTGTACCAACAAATTGGTTATTAATTTCACTTCCTTGCCTAAAAGGTTACCATCTCCCTCCATCCCTATAACCTGGGAGCCCTCGATGTCCCACTCCGAGCCACCTTCTTATGCCATGTGTCTTCTGCAGCCTCATCTCCCCCCACGAATGTTTTCCCATGATGACCTACATCTTCTACCTTCAACTAGATGTCGCTCCGGGAACCTAAAGCATCACCCAGCAGCCTGTCAGACCTCCCCCTTGTATATTCAAAGCCCCTTCAAAGCATGTCAACACTTAACTCTGTATCCAGACCTCCAGCCTGCTCCTCCTGGGGTCTCTGTCTCAGTAAAGGGCACCATCATCCCTTCAGGGGCCCAAACTGGAAATGCCAGTGTCCACTCTTCGGAGACCTTTACTCTCACAATAAAACCCATAACCAAGTAGCATTGATTCACCTCCCTGAACTTCTCTCAAATCTACCTTCTGTATCATCATTTTTCCAGACTTTATTACCCTTTGCCAATTCTGCTTTGATAACTTCCTTACTGGTCTCCCAATTGTGAGTCTTGCTTTCTGCCATTTTCCCATACTGCTGTCAAAATCATTTTTCTAAAAGAAAATCTGATTACATGTTTTTCCTGCTTAAAACCCTTCAGTGGCTTCTGTTGCTCACAAGATGTAATCCAGAATCTTGAACTTGGCACTCAAAAAAAATACTCTTCTAAACCTCTGCATAATGTTTTTCTCTAATTTCCGCAGAACAGAGCAGACGGCATGAAGGCAGCTGATAGCTCCGTCCACTTGGATGCCCTTCTCTCCCACACAACCCTGAAAGGCGCCTCCAAGGAGCCAGGTCACCAAGATGACAAAGCAGGAGGGGGGCCTACCTGTGTGACAGCGGGACCCTGTCCAGCCAGGCGGGCAGCTGCACTGATAAGGGGCCACACAGCGACCGCCATTCAGACAGGGAAGAATGCATATGGCTGGAAAGGAGACGAAAAGAGATTTGATGAAAACACACACACTCACATGTGTTCATGTGTTCAGAAAGTATTCTCCGGGAGGGGTATAAACTTGTATGAGAATCCTCCTGTATGTGTGCTGTTTACGAATCGGTATCATTGGGAAAACACAATGCGGAAAGTAACTCTGGCCCCTTAGCCTGCTGCAATGACCAACGCCAAGTTCATTCTTTTGAAGAGGATGTACTGTAATCAATTATGTGCTAAGTGCTTTGCTTTCCCTTCACAAAGTAAGCAGAATGTTCTCCATTTATTATAGTTTCAATTTCCCATCACAGATTACATAAAATGCTCTAAGAGGGTTTGGCTGCCAAGGGGCTCTCTTCTTGTCCAGAATTAAATGTGAGAGTGGGCGTCGGATGGTCTATCCTGTGGGCTGTGGGCAACACATCAGCAGTGAGGGGAAAACTCACTCCTGATTTCCTTGGAGCTGAGGCCTGATGGTGATTGAATCAGGCCTCTCCTATACCCTCCATGGTAAGTATTACTCCTACTAGAAATTACTGAGCAGTTTAAAGAGGCCTAAGTCTGTTTAAAAGGAGCGAGATTGTCTCTTGGCTTGCTACTCAAAGCATGGTTCTCAAACCAAAAGCACTGGCATTACCTCGGAGTTGGCTAGAAACGCAAAGTCTCAGATCACAATCAGAGTCTGCATTTAACAACATCTCCCAGATGACCTGTGTGCACGTCAGAGCTTGGGAAGCCCTGTTCTAATCCAGGAGGGCAGGCACAGGCTCAGCCAGCTAGGCAGGGCCGGTTGCTAGGGTACCCCAGGGTAAATGTCCCTGGGTCTTTGGACCCTTGCCATCACAGCAGGGCAAGTCTGGCAGCCCTCAGTGGGAAGGAATGAGTGGGAAAAAGAGGAAGGAAATACGCAATTTCTCTCCTTTCTTCATCACCATGAGAATACTTGCTTCAGTGAGTTGTTAGTGGCCTGAATCTTGTATTTTCCTTTCTAGATTAGTTAAAATAATTACAACTTAACATAGTTTTAGAATCTCATCAAATGTCTGATCTTAGAAAAAACTGCTGAAACTGCTGTAGACCAATGGCCAGCACATTAGTGGCTCAGCGTGATTTACGTACGCCACGCCCAGAGAAACATGGGATCGTTTTATTCTCAATGTACTTTTTTAAAGCATGGTTTAGACATTTAAAAACACATTTAAAACTACTTATTCATAGTCTCCTGGAAGTTCAACTTGAAATGTACTATTACTATGAGAACCAAAATTCCATATTAATTTACATTCAGTATATCAATTAATTAATTAACATTAACACATACACTTATATAATTAATATTAAACAAATTCATCTACATTAATATATTGATAATATAGTCACATATATTATTAAAACTGCATATATATGTATATATACATATATACATACATACACACACACATAT
Organism: Carollia perspicillata; assembly: GCA_004027735.1. NCBI lineage: Eukaryota > Metazoa > Chordata > Mammalia > Chiroptera > Phyllostomidae > Carollia > Carollia perspicillata. The sequence goes on from PVKM010013037.1 coordinate 17,020, forward strand.
ATATATATATATATATATATATATATATATATATATATTTGTGCAGACAGAGGAGTGCCCACTTTCCTTAGTCCCTTCATTGGAAATAATGAGAGTGCATGGTGAGCTGCAAAGTACAATGTTAGGCAACACCGTGAATTTACAGCTGCAGTAATGAGCAGCCCAGTACGTGAATGGACTCGAGACGAGGGAAGACCGAGGCTGGGAAAGCCTTTATCACGAGCTCCTTTCCGAGAAGGTCCTGAGAAACCTGTGCAGGAGGCACGTGGAGACGGCTCTGATGGATCTATTCTAGGATCTCCTGCAACTGACCGACATGCACAGATCAGCCCAAGCTGCTTGGTCTGGCCCGCTAGCGGAGAAGCAAATGAGTTCCTGCCACCAGGAAAGCCCGTCCCTAGCAACTCGGAGTCGGCAGCTTCCAGGCAAATGATCAGGACTCAGAACAAGATCTGAGGACAGACTCACGTTCTTCACAGAGGCGCCCCATCCAGCCGTCCGGACAGGAACAAGCATTTGGGCGTTGGCAGATGCCTCCGTTCTGACATGGGAATCGACAGACAGCTGTAAAAGAGGCGGGACGGTCACACATCCAAGGAATTATGGAAGGGTGGGTGTCAGAAAATAGGGTTGCTCGGTCGTATTGCTTAAGCTTTAAGAAAGAGAAGCAAAACCGAATCTCGGAGTTTGGTTGGGGGTGACCACGAGGGGCCCAGGAGGGCCACAACCAAGACTGGATCTTTCTGAGAGCATGGGGATTGAGGCTTAGCACTGTAGAGACTCAGGCAGGAGGGGAAAGGGCAGTTTATACAAAGAATAGTCCCTTTTGGTCTGGGCCAGGGGATGCCCCCTTAGAAGATTAGCAAACGCCCTTCCAAAGGCGGCCTTTGATGACCAGTACACTTAAAGAGCTCCTTGGTGCTGCCACTGGCTCACGGTATCTTAAATCAGGAGAAGAACCAAGAGCAAACCACCACCACACGACTTTGATTTCACTCACTTTAACAGAAACCTGGGCTAGTCCTTGAGGATGCCACCTCTTCAGCAGCCCTCTTAGGAGAAGGTTGCAATTTCTTGTATCTCCTGTACTGGTGATCTCTTATCTCACTGTTGCTTCCAGACAATTAATCTCCTTGGTCCTGCAATAACCTTTGCCACTTTTGAGGCTCATGCCATCCATTTGAGGACTACCTTAGTTCTCCCTGTCCCCACAAGTCATTAAAGACTTCGGCGTTTTCACCCCAAGTCCAAGTCTGACCATTGCCCATGGGACCATGTGGACAGCCCATCCAACACCTTGATTATTCTTTTAGTTCCTTGGATATCTCTGTCTTCTTCACTAGCACAGTTTCTGACTTTCAGTAAATATTTGTAGAGTGAATGGAACAGTTATTATGATTTGTAAAACAATTATTAGTAAACTGTAAGTTTTAGAAGGCCATACTAGAAGGCCTCATTATCTAGCGCTTTCCATTTTGCAGAATTGCAAGCCCAGAACCTCTTCATTATCCCAGGATTTTACTGAACACATACACAGAAGTCATCCTTGGGTTTGAAAATTCTATCCAGCAAATAGAGACAGCAGTGCCCTTGCGAACATGGAGTGCTGGCCACCAGCCCCAGCATAGCCAGGGTGACCATGGGGGTAGGGCACTACTGCCCTGGGGCAGCCGGGTACCTCTTGTTTTACACCCTGCCCATTGGTAGGCTGCTCCAGCCCCGGTGGGGCTGGGCCTGCCTAAGATGCATGGGTAGAACTGAAATCTGTGCTAAAACATCTCATCTGAGTGTCCAAGAGATGCCCTCTCGGCCCAGACGTAACACAGTTCCCCTTAGCAGCTGAGAATACTCCTGAAATTCAGGGAGAAGACTTGTCTGAGGAACCATGATTGGCTCGGGAAGGGGCTGTGTGCTGGGCCAGAGTTCTGTGTGCAAGCTTCCAAAACTCAAACCCACAAAGTTAAGGAAAATGACACAGATGTTAAAATTTAAAGACAAGGAAAAATGAAATAGCATGAGTACTAGTGGTTATCCACACCAGACTCCCCTATACCTTTCCCTATGGCTTCACTAAGAAATAACCACTCAAATGGGTCCTTACCTCTGCACACAGGCGGCGACGTCCAGTTTCCAGTCTCCAGGCAGACACTCCTGAAGGAACCCTCCAGCATGTACCCACTGTAACACGAGTAGGTGATCATGTCCCCATACTGATAATGGATGCCTCGCACAATTGCGTTTGGCACGTGACTTGGTAGACCGCATGAGATTTCTGTAGGCAAACAAACAAGCAAGCAAAAACGATTAAGCCTGTGCTACTAACCCAGTGCATGGATGTAAATGAACACAGTCTCATCTCTAAGACTGAATTAATTTAAAAAGCAAAATATATATATATATATATATATAAAGGCAACTTTTTCACCTATAAATGTTTAAGAGATACTAGGAGCTAAAAGCATAAATTGCTGCTGTCTCGAGAAATTCCATGTGCAAGATCGAATGTTTTTTGTCTGTTTTAAAGGTTGAAGCTGAGCTGTTTTATACTCCAGGCATCTGTAGGAGACCAAGAATAAGGTCTCGTAATTTGCCAGCGACATGGCTGCAAGATAACTTAGACGCTGGTCACTTACTGAATTAGAAGGAAAGAAGCGTGAGGATTACATGCCGTCCCTTACTTTAGAATAAAAATCATTAACTGCAGTACTGTGTACACCATCAGGGCTGTTTTATTAGTGCCCACGACAGTGGGTAGTCAGTTGGCTATCAAATATGTATTAACATCTACTGTGTTAGGCGAACGTGATAACCACTACACTACGGAAACCTAACATCTACTGTGTATCAGAAACTGTGCCATAGGAAAAATGAGTAACTAGTTTGAATCAACTGAATGCACATTGGTAATGTAACACAAACTACGGCCACTAAGTTAAATATAACTAATTATGCTTCAGCTTGCGAGGGTCTGAATCGCAGTGAAAGTGGCTTTTGGACTGGGCTGCAGAGTGTGAGTGGCCCGGAGAGAAGGAGCCTGCAGGCTGGCGGAGCAGCAGTGCGCAGCAAGGTCCCGGAGAGCTGCGGGGGTCCGTGCGAGTGGTTATCAAAGCGTGGGCTGCAGACCGCCCCCATGGGGATCACCGTGGCTTCTCACTAAAAATGCAAACGTCTGCACGTTCTAGCTTATGAGGCTGCTGCATCGTACGTAGTTTCCCCGGGTGATTCTCATGTACAGTACATTTTAATCCTTGATTTGTGGGACTACGTAACAGGAGGAGGGGAAGAGAATGAGGAAAGTGGCTGCTCAGGTTCTTCAGGAAAGACATTTTGTTCTAAGCCAAAGACTTCCAGTCTAGTAGAAAACACAAAAAGAGACTGAGGATAACGAACAGGAGCAGAAAGGGTCTCCTCTCCAGACAACCCCGATCCTCTCAGGAACCCCGAGGGATAACGAAGCATGCACCAGAAGGGCATTTGTGGTACACGCTTGTCTGCCCCGCTCTTTCTTCCAGTGCCCTGACTGGCCAATGTGAGGATATGGGGGCAGAATCAGGCCTCTTGCGATACACTTTCCTGGAGTACCGTAAAAATTCTAATGCCGCAGGAGGCTGCCAGTGGGAAATTCAAAGACTTGTGCCACTGGTGTGTCTCTTACTGTAAGAAGACATTGCTAATATATATAAATTCACTTATTCTTCAGAACAAAACCTATAAGGTAGGCATTGCTACTGTTACTTGACACGAGAACCCTGAGGTTCAGGGAAGTTAGGGAACTAGCATAAATTTAGAGGTTGAAAGTTTTGAGGATAGGATTCAAAGCCAGGTCTCCTCTGGGTCTGTATTTCCTGTGGCCTTTGTACCCACATTTCTTATCTCCTTAATTGGAGGGCAAGTGTCCCGAAGAGGGAGGCCATTGTAGGCATGACAGGTTCTCATACTGTGTAGCCCAGTGCCTTGCGTCTGGTTGGACTCAGTGACTGTTTGTTAACTGACTGCTGGAGAGGGAGTACCTTGGACTATAGGAAAGGTGGAGGGCAGGGTGTTGGGCAGGGGGCATGCTTTACGTGCAGAAACTGTCAAGAGTTGTAACGAGGCAGCAAAAGATGCTGCAGACTGCATGTTGTATATCAACACAGAGCTAGCCCCGAGCTTCTCAAATTGTGGGTCCAGCACCTGCAGTATCACCGTCAGCACCACCTGGGGACTTGTGAGAAATGCAAACCCTCAGGCCTCACCCCAGACCTACGGAATCAGGAACTCGAGGCCCCTGGGGGCAAGCGGGCAGCCAACTGTTCTTAAGCAGCCCTCTAGGTGGTTCTCAGCAGGCTCCAGTTTGAGGACCACTGTGGAATAATTTCTGTCCTGCAAAGCATTCATAGCTGATGAAAGGACAGTTTGGGGACTCGACAATGTGGAGAAAAACCTGTATTTTAGATTTAACAATGAAAGATTTAATCTCAGAGGAGCGCATCTCAAAGATCTGCTCAGTGCATCCTGGGCCAGGTAGGTTTTTAGCCTGGTGGTGGAAACTTTTCTTTTAATGTTTGGAAGTCAAAGGTCTTTCTAAAGAATTTTTCCAACTATCAACATAGAAGCCGATAGGCACGACAAGGCAGAGATCGAAACATCTGCAGTGAAGCTACCTGATTGAAAACAGTCTCCCGGGTTCTGGACTAAGGCAGTTCACTGGATTCCGCCTGCCGACTTACTTTCACATCGGGCACTTGTCTGCGTCCACGTCTCGTCGGGGTTGCAGGTAATGACGCCTTGGCCCCGGAGCAGGAAGCCTTCTCTGCACTTGACAGACACGTTCTGGTCGACGTAAAACTCCTTTTCAGAAAGCAGAGCATTCTCGGGGATGACAAAAGGGACAGGGCATGGATTTGCTGTTGAAAAGAAGAGAAAACGCTTACTGATGTTTTCTCTCCTTTCCTCCTTTATTTCTTTGAAGGCAGCCTGTGAGTCCTGTGGGAGTTGGCTTCTAAGTGACAATCATACGAGGCTTACAAGGCCAGAACTTCGAACGTTAAACGCAGACTCGTTTGGCCTCCGCATGGAAGTCTTTGGGAGGATCAAATTAGGTAAGGTCTGAAGGCACCACATTCTTCAGCCACTAACACAGGGTCCTCAACCTCTAGGACGGCAAAGTCAGTAATTGTCTGCTTACGGCCTACGGCAGTTTTCAGACTGCTTTTCGATCAGCATCGAGGAAACAAAAGCCAGGCTGGAAACCAAGGAGTGCACTAAACATTCCCTTAACGTTTGGAGAATATTGGAGAACACAGAGCGAACGCTTCCACTGTCACTTGACTTTCTTTCACTGAGCATCCCTGAGCAGGGTGAGCCAGAGGGGCCATCAGGCGTATCTGATTTAAGTGAGCGGAGTAGGACTTCACACCCGCACTGCCATGCACAGGGTATCAGAACCTAAAGTTTGCGAGTCTTAGGGACAAAAACGGGTTCATTTTTCTAGGTCTCCGGGAAAAACAGGAAGTGACAGCGGAAGGATTGTTTACTGCAAGTGTGTGACACACGCATCAACACATATTTCAAGCAGTTGCGATGCTTTTGATTTTCAGTGGGCACAAAGGAAGCCTTTGTGAGGGAGGAAGTCCCCGGCTGAGTCCTATAGGCCGGTCACTGCATGACAACAGTAACCGGAGCGCTCTGTCGATACAGTGCTCATGAACATGGTTTTCATGCCAGTGGTTACAGCTAATTACCTTTATGCACTATATTTATGCATACTTATTCATATTGAACATTACACATATTTTCTTCCTTCACCCATTTCACATCCCCAAATGCATTACACATACATTCATGTCGAATCTTTCTCCCTAAGTTGCAGTTTCCCTTAGCGCCTGCAACTTGTATTCTGCCAAGGAATCTGACAAAAGCTGATTCTCAGCTGCGCTATTTTAGACAATACAAGTAGGTTTTTAAAAGACCACATGGGCCCTGGCTGGTGTAGCTCAGTGGACTGAGCGCGGGCCTGGGAACCAAAGGATCGTGGTTCGATTCCCAGTCAGGGCACATGCCTGGGGTGCAGGCCAGTTTCCAGCAGGGGATGCATGAGAGGCAACCATACATTGATATTTCTCTCCCTCTCTCCTTCCTTTCCCCTCTAAAGATAAACGTATAAAATCTTTAAAAGACCGCATAGTATTTGGTTTGGATACACACAGATGGCTGTCTCTGGGCCAATCTCATTTATCAGAGGAGTTCCCTGCTCTGTATTTTAGACATTTGGGGAACTAATCACGACACTGACTAAAGAAGCCTCTCTCAAAGTCAACACACACGTTTGCAGTGAGGAGCCGGGTGGCTCCAGGTCCCGTGTTCAGTGCAATGCGCCTCGGGTGACCCTTCCAGGGTGTAGCCTCTGTTGCAGGAAAACAGCACGCTGGGCCCAGTGGTGGCATTTCCGACCTCCACTTTCCCGTTCAGGAACACAAGGGGGGCCTCGCAACCGGTCTCTGGGAAGTAGAAGAAAAACGCCTCATGTTAAATGCTTCACCCAATTCTCTCCTTCTTCTGCTACGACTCCTCAAGGTACTCAGTGCACCACATAAAATATTATAGCCTACTCATGTGTGAAGTACAATGATATATATGCACTGAAGGAGAAAAACCCCCAGCATGCGTAAGCTCTATAGTAATGCACACAGGCAGTTCAAGATCGCTATTTTTTCCCAACTGACTCTAGCTGTCTTTATGGATGTTGCCACTTTTTGTTGTTAACAGAGCTGGGGGTTTGGATGGGCAGGCGGGTAAAACAAAGGAATTCTCATTTGTGTTTTCCATGGCCAAGGAGTTTCCAGACTTTATCAAATTTAGTTCTTATAACTGCAGTTGACCAGATAAAATACAGAATATCCAGTCAAATTTGGATATCGGTTAAACAGCAAAGAAATTTTTAGAATAAGTATGCTCCAAATATTGCATGGGGTATTTATATTAAGAATCATTTTTAATCTGAAGTTTAAATTTAACTGGGTGCTGTTTTTTGTTTTTTGGCTACATCTACATCCTTACAACAACTCTGGCATTATCTCATTCACAGTTGAAGAAAAGTGAGGTGGAATAATTTCATTGAGGTTATACTGCGTGTTAAGAGAGATAAAAGGTAAAATTATCAGAAGGTGAAATAGAATAGGAAAGGGTGAAGAACAAGGGAATCTCTGGCACAGCCGAAAATTCAGGTAAGGAACGCTGTCTGCGCCTCCCACGGATCTGGACCCCACGCACTGATGGCAAGTTTCCGTGTCGTTACAGATCATGGCTGTGCGCCTGTGAGCAGCATCACCGACAGGGATGTGCTGGAGGACAGCAGGACCACCCTTTCTAGAATCGGAAAAAATGGGTTTGAGCCTTAATTTTATGAGCTTGGTGAAGGCAGAGGGGGTGGTCTAGACCAGTGATTCTCAGCCCGGGCTGCACATTATAGTTCCTGGGAAGCTTTATGCCGAGGGCCCTGCCCCAGACCTAATGAATAAGAATCTCTGTTGTGCCCTCGCTTTCGGTATTTTTTGTGAAAAGTTCCCCAGATGATTCTAATGCTCACTCAGAATTGACAGCCACTAGGTTAGATGCTAGCTGACTTCTTTGGGCTTCTTACAGCCTGGGGAGTACTGGAACCATGGGTGTGAACAGTGGATGTACCTGGAATCTCCTTGGCTTTAAAAACATAGTGATGTGGGGTCCCACCCTCAGAGGTCTGACCTAACTGATACAGGATGCGGACCAGTCAAGGGATTTTCCAAGGCTCCCCAGGGTATTCCAACGTGTGGAAGGCTAAAAACCATAGGCCCACGGCACTGCTTCTTAAACTGTAATGTGCATAGGAATCATCTAGGGACCTTGCTAAAACAGCAATTCTGATTTGGTAGGATTGGGGTGTGGTCTGAGGTTCTGCATTTCTAGCAGGATCCCAGGTTACTATTGAGGCTGTTGGTCCTGTGGCCACCCTTTGAGGAGCACCAGCCTAGGGAAGGAATCTAATGGATATAGATAGCAATATATTTAATAATTTAATAACTATTATATAAGGATCTTTCAAATCAGGATGCTCAGTGTGAGCATTATTTTTCCCAAAATATATTTGTATTTTTTATATGTCTAGGAAAAAAAACCCCACAATACAGTATATCAAAATATCAAGTGTTTTTAGCCCTGAGTGGGGGGATTAAAACTATTTTTTCTTTTTGCTTATTTGTGCTTTTAATATTTTTACAAAGAACTTGTATCACTTATTTAATAATTAGAGAGAAAAAGAAAAGAAAACCACAGAAAATAATAGGATTCAAGTACAGCTTTGTATTACCTTGCACTTCAGAGAGAGAAATAACGGTAACCACTGACACTGTGGTTTGATCGCTGCAAATTGAAACGATTCCTTCCCATTTCCTAGGCAGGCACACTCGTTTCCTTCTCATTCCCTATTCTCCTCCCTGCACACACACACACACACATACACTTTTTGATCATATTCAGTTTGATCATATGCATAAAAGTGCTATTATCAGGAAGGCCCAATGATGCCTTTCTGTGACTTCAGAGGTTACTCAATGTTTTTTAAAAAATATTTTTCTATATAATATTTATACAACTCCTTGAGAACCAAAAGATCATATGTCCTCCATTGAGTTTTAACCATATCATATTTCTTAAAAGACTTGAGATTTCTATATACCTGAAATCAACTGGTTAATCCATCCCAGATGATTTAAGTACTTAGAGTCCCAGTGACAACTCTGCCACCAAATTCATTTATGACCCCGGGCAGGTCACCTTACCTCTCCTAGCCCCCTTTACTCATTTAGCAAGATGAATGAATCTTACTCATTTTGCCGTGGTCCCATCTGGCCCAGCCAGATCACCTGAAAGGTTGCTCAGACTAGATTCTTTAAAAGGCCCCTTTTAGTTTGAAAATTTGATGACTCCCCCAGGATTATTAAGAGAAAACATATTTAAAAGCTTTCCACATGGATGGATTTCTAGAATTACACTGCCTTTTGGCAGAGGAATCCTATGGGCCATATACTGGAATAAAGTCATGTGAATTAACCCACATCTGGCTAAACACACTGGACTCTTTTCATAAAATGAGTTCACATAAAATTCCCTGCAAATGTGAACATTCATTTATTTGACACATGAACCAACATCACTTTAAGAAGATGTCAGTATGGGTCAGTACTGTTACCAAAACACAAAAGATCTGCTTTCTAATTTATAATTATTTGGGGGGGGACACAAAATGCAAATAAACTCAATAATTAACTAGTTTCTAAACAAAATGTTTGCTATTCCAGAGTTGGTCATCTTGTGCTCTATTCTCATGTAATCATTAATCTCAAGTATGGTTTTTGACCCTTTTAGTGGTCTGGTGTCCTTCAGTAACAGTCCAGAATCAATTTTTTTAAATGACAAAACTGATTTATAGAGGCATGGTAGTCACACGGTTACCGTGTCCTCGGTATCATTCTGGGGACTGCGAAGGGCCGCTTGACTTACTTTTGCACGTCGCCACCCCTCCGCTCCACTGCCTGTTGTGCTGACAGAAGCGTTCAGTGTCGCCCTGTGAACCGACGGAAAAGAGTCACTGACAGGATCGCGCGTCTACGGTGAAAAGGCAGCAAGGGAACGCAAAGCGATCATAGTGGTGAACTTGAACCTCTTGGCATTCGAGTGCTGAATACATTTATTAAGTAAATGTAGTTGAAGAGGTCGGTTTAGGTTTGCAAAAAGGTTTTCATCAAATTTCTTTGAAATTCATACCCCGGTTGACTAGCGGAATTTAGGCCCAGGCTTTGTGGCACGTCCTGTTGAAATGACAACGTGTTATATACAGCCAACAGCTGAGACTGGAGAATGAGTCTGACGTGTCGAACGGGTATATCTGCTTAGTACCTTTTAAACGTGTTTTCAGTAGAATCTGTGTTTTAATGCCTGAGAGGTACAGCACAGAATAAAATTCTTTACCTTACACCCTTGAACATGAAACGTGCCAACACAGTTTTTTGGTTTGAGGACTGCATTTTTCAACAATGTAACTTATCCTAGATAAACTTACACTATTAAGGGCTCAAGTATTTAACATTTTAAATATTTTAGATAAAATGTTTTCAAAATCTACTTCCCTGCCTTGTGAAATAGAGTAAAATGAACATAATTTACTTGAAAATGTATTTATAATTATGATACTGAGTATACATTCTGTATGTTTTTTAATATCCCATTCCCCTGGGGGGCTGTACAGACTGTTTGCCCGTGTAGCTACTATAGGCTACTATACCACTATTCTTTGACTCTGTGTTATAATTTTACATCTTTGCTTCTTCCTTCTTTCTTGTTTATCTTTTATGGTAATCATCAGTGTTCCTAATGATAATCCCTTTTCATGCTTTAAATTCCTAATCTATAGAATAATAAACAAGATAAACAAAATTTTGTGACATTACGTATTAAAAAAAGATCAGGTTTTAAGTAATGTATTAAGGGGCTTGACGCTAAGTCAAGTACACGAATGTTAGCACATAAATTTTGTCACATGTTTTTTCATCAGTAGGAGTCCTTGGATATCCCATCACCTTGAACTTGTTACTAGATTAGCAAGGTGTCTGAAAGAGCCTATCGCCTTTACTTAGACTAATATCTGGATGGATTGATGCCTTTCACTCTTACTCATCTATGGAAAAGTATTTTCTCTGAGCTTTCCAACTAATTACTGATTAATCTTTACTTGTTAAAATTCCACTGACTTAGATGGAAGGATAATGTCCTGACTTTCCAAGAAAATAATTCCTTCTATAAAATTAAAATAGTCCTTAAAGTACATATTCATTATTTTCTTCTTATTGAAAAACCAACATGTGTTTGTTAGAGAAAGTTTGGAAAATGGAAGGTTTTTCATGATTCTTCATCCAGAGATAAACACTGTTAATATCTGCTGTACTTTTTCTAGGCTTATATACCTACGTAGGCACAAAAAAATATACCATTCTAGTTTGTGAATTATTTTTTATTAATTTTGGGGAAGTACAGGCAAGTCATAAAAGTCAGCTAACTCCCCAGCTATGTGGGTTCTTCCAGAATAGATTATACTCAATGAGTTCATTTCAATTAATAGCTTAGTATTTTTCTCAGCACTATTTTTCCTTGTTCTCTTTCATCTAATGATTTCGATAATAATATTCTGCTTTGACTATGCTGATTTTAACGCCAGTAAACACTCAAACAAAATCTGTTTTCTGTAACTATCGATGTAAAGACATCAAACACCATCTGTTGGCTGGCTCCCTTCTCGGTAAGTTATAAATTTTATCATTCTTTTCCGTCTTTCTTTTTCTCTCTCTGTTTCTGTACATATCTTCTTTTGGATGAATTAAGCTGGAGTTTTAGATCTAGATTAGCATTAAATTGTTATTTTTGACCTAGTATATCTGCTTAATCAACACTTAGGTTAGATGGTTATATTACATTTTAGAATCATAGCAACCACTTTATGGCTCACTAGCAATGGTTTTATATCACAGCTATCCTATTTTTGAGGTCTTGATTTTTGTTTATTCCCCAGTTGTCCATAGCAATTTTCATTCTAGAAAGACTGCATGTGCAGTAACATTTCTGAGGTTTAGATAGCTCAAAAAAGTTGTGTACCTTACACATATATGACAACTTATTTACATAGCAGACAAAATGAACATGGCTTACATTAGCCCTGCTTGCTTTGTCTGATTTTGGTAATAACATAAATACTGGAAGTGATAATAATTACTGCCATATAATGAACTCAGACAATGCAAAAAAGGCCGTGCTTCCCACTTTATTTCATCTCCGGCCCTTGCGGTAAGTTTGCAGAGGCGGTTGTTGCATTTCTGTCACAGACAGGGTGAAGCAGAGGCCCAGAGAGGCTCGGTAGGCTCCCAAACAACTTTCAGGCAGCGAGAGAGCAGCGGCTGTACCAGGGGTCTGCCAGGACTAGTCCCTGTCCTGACCCACTTTCCCTTCCACTGACCTTCGTATCCAGGGCACTTGTTAGAAACACCAATCCCCAAGTCCTGTTCGATTTGGAAGGCCCTGGCCTAGGAATACACACTCCTTTAAACAACTGCCCAGACAATTCTCAAGCAAATGGCTCTTGGACCACACTTTGAGAGACACAGAAGCGTCTCAGATTAGTGGTTCTCAGTCCTGGTTCAAAATTCACTGGGAAAATTTAAATAAGATGCTGCTGCCCTACATCCAACCAACAGAGACAACGAATGAATTAGTCTGGGTTGAGAACAGTCATTGCACTTTTAAAACTGTGTCTTATGGAAAAAGTCACGCATGTGAAGAATGTTACAGTAGAAAGAACAGTGTAACATACTTCCATGTCGCCATCACCCAGCTTACACAACGGACTCAAGGCCAACCTTGTCTAATTTAAGCCCCACCTTATTTTGAAGCAAATCCCAGATGTCACTTAATACAGTACAAGTCACTTAATAATAATTATTTCAGTGTGCATCTCTAAAATATAAGAGCTCTTAAAACTTATAACCACAATAACACCATTATATTATAAAGTAATGACTCATGAATAGTAACAAAATATTCAATGTGCTCAAATTTCCAATTGTTGCATAAATTATCTTTTTACAGTTCACTCAAATCTGGACCGAAGGAAGGTCCACATGGTTTATATACTTCTTACATAGAAATCTACAGGCTGCGTCTCTTTTCCCTCTCCTCTCACCCTGCCAATTCATTTGTTTCCGGAAACAGAAGACGGCCTCATTAGCAGACACTCCCACAGCCAGCAGGTTTCCTGATGGCCTCACTACGGTGTCACTGACCATGTGCCTCTGCCTCCGATACCAGCTGTTGCATGTAGATGCTGGATAAGATTCAAAATGGATTTTTCTGTTTTTTGGCAAGACTTTTTCAAATGGTGCATTTATCCTTCAGGAGTCTGGTGGCCTCTATTTTTTTTTCTTTCTGACTTTAATAGCTGTGACAGTGATCGCCTAAATCCATTAATTTATCTAAGCTGCAAGTTCTGGGATTTATAGTCTACAGTTTATTACCTGGGATAACTCTATACAGGGGAACGTCCCCCTTTGCTCCTATTTTGTTGTCTAGCAGTTTCGGTAGCCTTGAAAAAAAGACAATTTCTCCCTTTTTGTTGTTTGTTTTCAAAATAATGGATTTGTCCTGAGCGTCCTCTAAAGTTACCAAATGATTTTTTTAGCATTGCTGTACGTCTAGTACTGTGCCTGACACTTTTGATGCGTTTCAGTCCCCTGTCATTGTTCTCACTGACGCTGACGTGGTCTGTTTTTGGCCTGCGGGAGCCTTGTTCAGGTGGGTCCTCCAGTCTTTTTTTTAACACGTGGTCTCTGAGAGGTTCTGTCCTGTCTCAAGTGACAAGATTTTCTAGGCTAATCTTTCACATTTCTTGTCCCAGACCTGGAATCGGTTATTTCTGCAAGTAACCGGACATTAATGTACTTTTTAAGGCTCCTCAGGTAATTCTAAGATGTGGCTTGGAGGGACAACAATTGCTGTAGCACCTCTGTTTTGCAGCTTAAACCAGGGCATTTCCAAAAATTTTCATGGCAAACTATCTACTTCCTCACATTTAATGACCCATTGGTTTTCTCCCTGTTTGTTTAAATCTCATTCCACTGTCTTTTTCTTAACAAATGGCAAGATTAGTACTCTTCCAGGGAGAACTGGGTTTCAAAAGCAAGGAAACTTTCCAGCTGCAATCGGCTGTTATATTATTGCCCTTTCTTTTATCTTTTTAATCTTTTGAAGAATTTGAACAAGACCCATATCAGTCTAGTTCCA
>PVKM010013038.1:0-30821 GCA_004027735.1 Carollia perspicillata
AAACATTTTTTATTGTTGCTCAAGTACAGTTTTCTGCCTTTCCCCCCACCCCTCCCAACCTCCCTCCCCTGTCTCCACCCCCCACCCTTGTTATTATCCATGTGTCCAGATGGGCTTTATGTGCCATACAAACTTGAATTTGACTTCAACAAATTATGTTACTGAGTAATGTTATCTCTTTGTATTCACTTTCTCATCTATAAAGTGGCTATTATACAACCTACCAGTGTGGTTTGGAAGAGTAAGTGGAAACTGTACTTATTTAGTATCTGGAATGACAAAAATGCTCATAAATATCTTCTTTATTATTAACTATGAACAATTTATCAACTGTTCTCCCTTACTTCCTTTGCTCTGCATGTTTTATCCTCTTTCTACACCACAATATAATTATATGATTTGATCACAAAAGGAGAATTGAAAATTTACAAGAGAGACTAAAGAGAGAAAATTCAGTCACTTCCAAGTTCCTATTTGGATTACGATCATGGGTTCGAAACTCTCCCTGCGGCAGGTTTTTGCATGGCCACCAGCTAAGAATAGGTTACAAAGAAGAAGAAAGAGGACAAAGAGCAAAAGAAGTAGGAGAAGAAAGAAAAGGAGGAAAAAGGGGAAAGGAAAAAGGAGGAGGGGGAGGAAGAGATGTGACACATTCTATGTGGCCCATGATGCCTAAAATATTTACTCTTTTAAATGAAAACATTTGCCAATTTTAAGGCATTGGAATTCAGCATAATTAGCTGTAAGGAAATAATAAATAAAAACCTAGACTTGGAAATAACTGTGTTTATTAACAATAAAAAACCAAAAGAAGATTAAAGATATAACAAATCTGTGATTTTAGGTATTAGTAAATATAATTCTTAGTTACCTAGGGTCAAAATTAAATTCATTTGAGTTGTTGCTTAAATTACTGGAGGGCTTCTGATTTTGCAACCAAAAAGGCTGATTGCATTGTACATTACTTGAATATCATGGTAGTGAAAGGTAAAGATGCTTAATTAAAATGCCTGAACAGCAATATTGGTAGTTATTTTCTGAGCTATTTCAGAGTTTTGAAGGAAATACAATTTATATCCTAACCGGGCAATAAAAACCCCAGCATGAAAATCAAACTTCCAACTACCTCTTACTCCAGCAGAAATTTAATTTTTTTTACAAACCCAATTTCTTTTCACATATCCAGGCACATGGAAATGAGCCTAAGACTTAGTAAAAAAAAAATCAAACTGTGATTAAGAAATTCAATAAAAATTAGAAAGGTAACACATGATATTAGTGATCGTGGGTCTTACAAATCCTATCATTTATTGTGTAAATAGATATATGAGCCCCTTTTCTGAAAACTAACTAATGACACTTAAGTGTGAGCCCCCTATAACCCTACTTGTCCCAAATGATCCTGTCAGCCTGACCATAACTCATCCAAATTGAGTCAATCAAATTTGTGTCCTATAATTGGGTTCAGGGTCATTAATCAGTCTCTGTTCACTATGTATAGAGAACAGAAAATAAAATCTCAAAACAAGGACAAATTCAGAAGATTCACAGAGAAAATCCAGGACAGATCACACTATCCTGTATCCAGAAAGGGTCTGCATCATTGCCTTATCTCCTGATGGCTTTTCTGTCTGTTTCCCATCCCTCATGAGGCCCAAATGACCTTCCTGTTCCCCACTCATGTGAAATACTATCAATCCATATGGAATACATGTAAATTTGTTCTACTGCACTACTCCCTAGAGTTTCTGATTAATAGGCGTGAGAACTTGTAGTTCTAAAATGTTTACGGGTGATTCTGATCTGTGGAAAAGGAACCACACTTTGGCAATTATTACCCTAGGGTCATATATACACAAGTCTCGGGTGACACCCATCAGTGACACTCAAACTCAAGGACTCTAACACTGCCTCTTCCAGGATAAACCACTTCTATTGGAATCCTTCCTAGCCCAAAACAACCAATTTCCATTACTTTGATGGGCCTAGGTTTTCAAAAACAAAGATGCTATTTGATAGCCTATAAAGGCAAGAGGCTAAGTTGCTGGAGGAGGAGATAAAATCTCTGAACGTAGAATGCAGGTAGGTACTAAAGTAGATATATAATAAATCTGTATTGAGTCCAAGCATCATAAAATACAGGGTCTATCTCCCAGCCTTGATAAGAAAGCTCACTCCCAATTCTTTAAAGTCAGAACTTTAGGATCTCAAGAAATCTTGGTATCAAAACAAATTCCTGAAGATATTTACTCATTCAACAAATATTTGTTTGGCATGCATACCTTTATGACATCTTAATCTCATACAATTTGAGAGAAAGGGGGCTCTTTTCTCAAAATCATCTTGGAAAGTGTTTATTTGAATGAGAAACTAAATCACAAAAAAATCACAAATTTTATATAATATTAAAATATAAAAACATAAAAATGGCATATTTTCATTAATTAACTTCCTTTACTAGATTAACTTTCAGTTTCACAGTTTGTCATTGGTAACACCATGAAAAAATTGGGAAAACCTCAGTCAGGAAAAATGTGTTTTGACTAAGTGTGAATGAGCATCCATTTCTCTCCTTATATTTTATTCAAATTAGCTTCTGCATCTGAACATTTCCAACTTTGTTCACCTCCTTCTACATATTTTATGTACTGAGGCTGTAGTATGAATTCCTATCGTAAACAACGGTCTATAATGTACTTTTATATCTCAACCCTGATGAAGTTAACAGAGTGAGCTCTAGTAATATTCCTAGAACATATTTCTGCATAGCATGGCTAGCAGTAATTTAACTACATAGGGGAACAACTGCAAACCACATAAATAAATTTCATTAAATCAAGAGTATTGCCCAATCGGTTCCCTCTAAGACAGATCCCAAAACTGCCCACGACTCCTTTAATACCATCTTCATACAAGGGGAAGTAAGGGGTGAAGATATAGTGAAAAAGCTGACTGTACATTGAAAAAAATCTTGCTTTTAAAAATCTTGCAAAATATTATTAAAATATATGAATATTGTTAGGGCCTGTCCCAAGAATTTAAAATGAGCCCATGCAAAGTGAGGGACCCTAAAACTATGCTTTCTTTAATTCAGGCTAAACCTACTTCTGCATCTTCTCACACAATACCAAGAATTAGCTTTATTTTAGAAGAATGGGTGATGTGCAAAGCATAAATGCTTTTGATCACGGAAGCTGGAAACAACTTGCACGTTCTCCCTTAACCCCTGTGAGCCATGGGCCATGCACATGACTTTCGTTTCATGATCTCTAAGATTAGCCAAATGACAATATCTCCCAAAAAACATAATTTGAGTGAGTGCAGGTCTTAAACTATACAGTGTTTTATAAATGTTTATAACTGTTTTTATTAATAGTATCAGTACCACTGCTAGCAATATTGTTAGTATAAATAACCAACTGAAGGTTATAAAATTGCTTTTGCCCCTCTGCATTCTTAGCAGCCAGTTTCTACAATGTTTGCTCCTCTGTGGCCAAGCTAGATGAAATGAAAGCATAGCAAGATTGCAGCCTTGCTAACATAGACTCAAGTACACAATTATCATTTTCCAGTGAGAAATAGGTTTCCCTGGCAACTTGCCTTACTAAGTCCACTCCCCTTAGGTACCTGAAATAGCCAAGCAACTGGTTGAGAATGTAAGGTATTTCTTTAGCAATCTCTGTAAATTCCTAGCAATTTTTAACAGACTTCCTGAAAAGGTTATATCTTTTTCCCTCTTCTTAAACATTGTTAAAGTGCATTGGAACAGAACCTTATGATTATAGTTATTTGTTGTTTTTAACAAAGATAGATAGGAATTTGCTCCTTTCAGTGATCAAGCTGATACACAGCAAGATGACTCATGGCTGATCTCTCAGGGAAATCTGCTTGGGAATCCAGTAATACACTGAAAATTTCTACGCAATTATGAAGCACATCATTTGTACTTTTTATCAAATTTTATTCATATTTACCTTATACACTAAATGTAGGTCTAAACTTTCTCTTGAATACTTTGCTTGGAAATCAAGTTTTCAGAAAATAAATGCTAAAAGCTAGTAAAATAATCTACCATTTAAAAATGAGTATGAAACTCTCACATAGTTGAGAGAGACCTCCTGGAGGGCAGCCTAAGTAAGCACACCTCCCTCCTTGCACAACCACATGAAAATTACAATTAAATTATAGAACAGCCATCACTCAGAATCAGCAGAAATTGAGTTGAATGGAGGTCCTGCAAGCATGGAATGGAAGAACAAACCACACTCATTCAGACTGGTAAGAAAGGCGAAGATGTTGAGACATGGAGATGTGGACAGGCTGGTCCTCCACCCATATGTGGCAGACAAAAAGCAGGAGAGATATCTCTGGAGCAAGGGGTCCCAGCCCCACGAGTGGCCCAGAGTTCCAGTGCTGAGAAGATAAGTCCCCATAATTTCTGGCTGCAAAAACCAGAGGAAACTGAGTCCGTGGAAGGAACTGCTGGATTCCCAGGCAGTTCCTCTTAAAGGACCCATGTACAGACTTACTCAGACTCACTCCTGCTGAGCTCCAGTGAGGGAGCTGCAGCTTGAAAGGCACCAGTGCCATACAAGGAGGAAGTGAAGTGACTGGCATCAGGGCGAGAGCTGGAGGATAGCTTTCTCCAAGGCAGAACTGCTGGCAGAGGCCAACGTATCTCTTCTGAGCCCTCCCCACACAGAGCCACAGAGTGTGGCAGACACCATATTGGAGACGCTACCAACCTGGCTCACACTGTTTGCCTTGCCCTGGTGATTCCCTGAGACTCCACCCCACTCAACTTATGGGCCCACCTGAGTGGTTAGCAGTGGCTTTTCCATTGAATGACTTGTCTTGGCACAAGCTTCTTACCTTCCTAAATCCTCTCAAACAAGCAGCGGCTGGCTTCAGTGAGCCTCCATAACTTGCCACATGGCCCCAAGCCTGACACTAGAAGCAGCTGCCCTTGGTTCATGGCCTGGTTTTGCTAGGGTACCTCCAAGCCCAGCACAAGAAGCAGCCAGCTGCAGGTTGCTTTACAGCTTATGTGAAGTGGCCCCAGACAGAACACAAGGAGGCGCCGGAGCCCTGCTGATGTAAGCCCTGGTCTGTGGAATTGGACTCTGCATGGCTGATTCTCCACAGAGGGCAGAGGTTGATAGTTGGTGGTCATAGCCAGTCCTCACAGTGACTGGCCTGGATAAATCCTTCCCATTGACCTGCTAACAACAACCAAGGCTCAACTACAAGAGGAAGGTGTTCTCAGCCCACATGGGAGGTGCACCTCAAGTGCCCAGCTTAGGTGACAGGGGAGGCTGTGCCACTGGTCCCTACAGGGCTCCTACTACATTAGGCCAAACTACCAAGACAGGGAGTCATAGGAGCTCTACCAAACACATGCAAGCAAACACAGAGAGACTTCCAAAATGAGGAGACAAACAAACACGGCCCAAATGAACAAACTCCATAAAAAGAACTAAACAAAATGGAGATGAGCAATATTTTAGATGCAGAGTTCAAAACACTGGTTTAGGGATGCTCAAGGAACTTAGTACCTCAACAGCAGAAATGAAGGATACACTAATTGAAATAAAGAACAATTTACAAGGAATCAACAGAAGAGTGGATGAAACACAATCAAATCAATGGGTTGAAACATAAGGAAGAAAGAAAACAACCAATCAGAAAAGAAAACAGAATTTTAAAAAAGCAAGGATAGTATAAGGAGCATCTGAGACAATGTCAAGTGTACCAATATTTGCATTATAGGTGTGCCAGAAGGAGAAGAGAAAGAGCAAGAAATGGGAAATCTATTTGAAAAAATGAGAGAAAACTTCCCTAATTTGGTGAAGGAACTAGACATGCAAGTCCAGGGAAACACAGAGTCCCAAACAAGATGGACACAAATAGGCCCACACCAAGACACATCATAATTAAAGTGCCAAAGGTGAGAAATAAAGAGAGAATCTTAAAACCAGCAAGAGAAAAGAAGTTAGTTACCTACAGGGGAGTTCACATAAGACTGTCAGCTGATTTCTCAAAAGAAACTTTGCAAGCTAGAAGGGATTGGCAAGGAATATTCAAAGTGATGAAAAGCAAGGACCTATGCCAAGATTACTCTATCCAGCAAAACTATTATTTAGAATCAAAAGACAGATAAAGAGATTCCCAGACAAGAAAATGCTTAAGGAATTCATCATTACCAATGTATTATTATATAAAATGTTAAAAGGACTTACTTAAGAAAAAGAAGATCAAAACTATGAATAATAAAATGACAATAACTACATATCTATCAACAAGTAAAACTGAAAAACAAACTAAGCAAACAAGCTGAACAGAAACAGAATCGTAAATATAAAGAACAGTTTGATAGCACCTAGAAGGGAAGGGAGATTGGGGAAATAGGTGAAAAGGTGAAGGAATTAAGAACAAATTGGAAGTTACAAAATAGTCAATAAAGTATAGTACAGAAAATGGAGAAGTCAAAGAACTTACACGCATGACCCATGGATGTGAACAAAGGTGTGGGGATTGCCTGAGGGAGTGGGGGCTGCTGGGTGGAGGGGGCAAAAGGGGAAAAATTAGGACAACTATAATAGTATCATCAGTAAAATATAACTTAAAAAACTCTTACAAACTCACTTAAATGCAAAATGGATTATTTTAATGGGATTTGAAAAATGAACAAAAATAAAAATATGTCTTGGACTGTGTGTTTTAATAATCCTTAGTAGATTTGACATTACTTTGTATCATTATTTTATAGCAGAATTCTCTGCACACAGTAAAAATTTAAAAGTATTCCCACAGTTCTCATAACATAATTATTTAACTAATAAGTAGAAAGTAAAGCAAAAGCATATAAAAATCCAGACAATAAACACAATGGTATTGAAGGGACCAATTTAAGAATGTTAGGTATTACAAAATATTAAGATAATGATACTAATTTCTCTGGGTGCCTATTTCTAGGATTTGATCTTCTCCATCTATTGTGTGTCATAGGGTTTAGTTTTTCCATGTATTTTGCTTTTCATTCGTTCAACAAATATTCACTGAATACCTTCTATTTTTCAGATGCTATATCAGACACTGGAGATATAAAATAAGAGCAGAAGAATAATGCTCCCATATCTGTCGTATTGGCAATTTTTAGTAAAGTCCATATGAAATTTTGTTCTGTTTTCCAGGAATGGCTTGCAGAAGCTCAAAATTATACACAAAACATGCTTGAGGCCACTTTATCTTCAAGGTCTAAGGAGAGGCAAGAATCCTAGGATCTTCTCTCCCACATCCAATGCCCATCATCTCAAAACACATAGAAAACTGGAGGTAAGAAAGTAAATTGCCTTTTCAGAAGCACAGTGTCAAAGGAGAAAGACTAGTGTTTTTCTTTCCCAACACAAGTCTAGAGGAATGCTTCTCTTTCCAAAATCCATTAGAAAATGGGAGCTCTGTGAAAATCACTTATACAACAGTGAGATTTCTACAAGTAAAGGAGAAAAGCACTTTGTTCCCCACTTATACATCTGTGTAACCATCAGACTCACTAATCTACCCTCATGGCTCACCATGAGCTGAGAATAGAGGAAGCTATCTTTCAGGAGCTTCTCTCAAGAAGAACCCCAGCAGCGAGATGCTGTGGGACCAGCCAGGAGCTAAGGGTCAGGAGGTGGAAAATACCAAGCCAGAGCTGTATCTTTCATAGTGAGAAATCAGTAGGAAATCTGAACAGGGCCTTCCTGAGTCCCAAGGACAAAAATGACCAGTGTGAGCCAGAGACCACTCATCAATTAACAAGTAATTGCTTCCACTCAGAGTTCGATAAAGAGAGGTTTGCCTTTTTTTTCCTCTCCTTCCTTTCCACCAGATTCTAAGATAGAAGCTAGCACCTAGCAGATGGAGAAATTGTGCTCCAGCTGCTAAAGACAAATAGACCTAGCTATGCTTTGAAGAGAATAGAGAGCTTTGAATAGAGCTTGAGGCTAGAAGCCTTAAAATATACAAGACTAGATGTTAAATGCTGAAATACTATTGTTCTAATAACTGAAAGGGCCTGGAATAGTAAACAGTCTATTTGCAATTCCCTTAGGCAAAGTGAATGGCCTTGCTCTCCCCAGAGTCTGGCCCAAGTCATGAGCACAGCTATCAGCAGTAGAAATGGACGTAAGCAGATGGGTGGCTGGAAGCGAGATGTGGGTTTAATTTAGGCAGGCTGAATCCCAGAAACCATATCTGAACTGAAGGTACAGATTTGGAAGCCCTCAGACCTTTAAACTGATACTGCCGATACATAATATTAACAAAAATATATTAATGATGATAATATTAATAATAACAATAAACACTTATGGACTTCTATTTGCCAGACACTATACTGAGAGTTTTAATAAGTTATATAATTTAATCCTTAGGACATTGTAAGGTACCCAAGGGTACCATTTTCATGCCCATTTTATACAGAAGAAAATCTAAAATTTAAAGAATTTAATGAACTTGCCTCAGTTTCTCAGCTGGCAAACAACAGAACAGCAATCTAAACTAAAGTAGTTCTAATCCAGTGGTCACTTGCTTAACTGAATTCATTAAACTCCCTTCTGAACATGTTCAACAATGTAAAAGTAGATGTTACAAAGAAGAAAGTAATAATAAAGGTGAGAAAATTCTGAAAAATATTTAAAGCAGAGAAACCAGAAAAACAAATAAAAAAAGAGATTAATTTAGACATTTTGAAGACAGTGAGATGATTACAGAAATATAAAAGGTTTATTTTTTATCCCCCAACTAGTGTTGATAGCCAATTTAGGATGGAGAACATAAGTCTACAATAGCACCGACTTTGCTGGTAGTTGATATGTCTTTACAGGTAAAAAGCTTGCTTTTTTTTAAACAATCGTTCAGTTACAGTCGTCCCCAATTTTTCCCCTGTTACTCTCCGCTGCCCCATCTAATCCCCACTCCCAAAATAACCCCCTTCCCATGTCCCTTGCCCATGGGTCCTTTGTACATGTTCCCCTTCTTTCTCCTGTTATCCCTCTCACCACTCCCCTCTGGTCACTGTCAGTTTGCTTTTTATTTCCTGTCTCTGGACCTCATTTGCTCATTTGTTTGTTCGATTAAGTTCCACCTATAGCTGAGATTATATGGTATTTGTCTTTCACCTCCTGGCTTATTTCACTTAGCATAATACTCTCCAGTTCCATCCATGCTGTTGTGAAGGGTAAGAGTTCCTTCTTTCCTTCTGCTGCATGGTATTCCATTGTATAAATGTACCACAGTTTTTTGATCTACTCATTTACTTAGGGCACTTAGACTATCTCCAGCACTTGGCTCTTGTAAGTTATGCTGCTATGAACATTAGGGTGCATAGGTTCTTTTGAATTGGTGTTTCAGGATTCTTAGGGTATAATCCCAGCAGTGGAGTTGCCATATCAAAAGGCAGTTCCATTTTTAGTTTTTTGAGGAAATTCCATACTGTTTTCCACAGCAGCTCCACCAGTCTGCATTCCCACCAACAGTGTACCAGGGTTCCCTTTTCTCCACAACCTCACCAGTGCTTCTTGTTTGTTGATTTGTTTATGATGGCCATTCCAACTGCTGTGAAGTGGTATCTCATTGTGTTTTAATTTGCATCTCTCCAATAGCTAGTGATGTTGAGCATTTTTTCATATGTCTATGGGCCCGCTGTATGTCCTCCTTGGAGAAGTGTCTGTTTGGGTCCTTTGCCTATTTTCTTGTTTTATTTTCTTCAGTCTTATAGTCTTGTATTTTACATACTCTTTACCTCTTCAATGTTTTTAATTTTAATTTTATTTTATTGATGTTCAAATGCAGTTGTCTGCATTCCCCACCTCCCGCCACCTTCTCCACATTTTCTAATTGTGGGTTTGTCTTCCTGGTATGGAGTCCTGTGAGTTCTTTATATATTTTGTGGATCAAACCCTTGTCCGAAGTATCATTGGCAAATATGTTTTCACATGTGGTTGTTTCCTTTTCTTTTTGCTGATGTTTTCTTTAACCAAGCAAAAGCTTTTTAATTTGATGTAGTCCAATTTGTTTATTCTTTCCTTTATATCCCTTGCCCTAGGGGCCTTTTTGGTGAAAATATGCTGTGTGGGATATCTGAAATTTTCCTACATTCTCCTTTAGGAATTTTATGGTGTCACAATTTATATTTAAGTCTTTTATCCATCTTGAGTTTATTTTGGTGTATGGTGTAAATTGGTGGTCTAGATTCATTTTTTTGCATGTAGCTGTCTACATGTCCGAAAACCATTTGTAGAAGAGGCTATTTTTATTCCGTTTTTGCTCCTGCCCCCTTTGTCAAATATTAATTGACCATATAGACATGGGTCTATTTCTGGGCTCTCTGTTCTGATCCATTGATCTATGTGGTCACAGATATATTCTTATGCCAGCATCAGACTGTTTTGAGCGATATCAAGTGTTGTGATCCCTCCTACTTTGTAGTTCTTTCTGAAGATTGCTGAGGCTATTCAGGGTTATTTATGTTTCTATATAAATTTTGAAACACTTGTTCTATATCTGTGAAATATGTCATTGGTATTTTAAGGTATTTCAATAGGGATTGTGCTGAATCTATGAATTGCTTTGGGTAGTATGGATGTTTTAATATGTTAATTCTTCCAATCCTTAAAAAAGTGCTTTTTTAAAAAATAAATAATACTTCATCTCTCAGTTCCATTCTCTATTCCTTGATAATAGCTCACAAAATAAAGTACATGATTACTAACTTTGTATACACACACACACACCCATACATGGAAAAGGTACAAGTGAATGGGTATATATACCTTTTAAAAAATAAAAATATATTATATGGATCACATTCTTTTTGCATGATTAATTTCATGAGTTATAGAACATTCTGTATTTTCAGTACCATGCAGGCAACTGAACTAAGAATGATGAGGTCCATTTTGTGGCTACATATCCAAAACCACTGCCTTCACTATCCCTTACTTTATTGAGCCACACCTGACTTAACTGACACTGCTCAGGAATGAGGTGTGCAACATCCATCAACTTCCCAGGTAGCTGAAGCTTACCCCAATGTAGTAGCAAACTGATTCTGTTTTGCTGAATTTAATTGAAACCTAAAATATATTGCATACTTCTGGTCCTTCTTACTGAAGGTATAAAATGTGTTCTTTTCTTGATGGTCTGGAATCGCCCTTATAAATATCACTGTTTGTGCTGCACTATAATGTAGCAATGCCCTGAGGAGCTATTCAGAATGTTTTCCTTTTGCCTAAGACCACTTCAGAGTTGACCTAGTATTGAATAAAACAGAGCACAATGAAGAACACTATGTGCCTTGGATCCCGCTACAAATGAATTGAAATCTTGACTGCCCCATTTAAAAGTTGAGTTACTCTTTAGGTAAGTTATTAACAACTTATGACTCTTTGTCTTGCCATTAGAAAAATGGAGGTAAAATAAAAGCTAGTACTGAGTATGTACTAACTGCAGGCCACAGTGCTATGGTCTGGACTCCAGAATGAGGTGCAGTACAGCGCAAGTATTAAAAAACACAGACTCCAGGCTGAACCACTTCCTAGCACTACTCTAAGTAGTAGGCAAACTGCTTCACCTCTCTATCCCTTAGTTTCCTTGTAAGTAAAAATAAGATCATAAAAATATTTTCTTGTTTCATAACAATTTAATTTTTTTTATTTGTAGAGAGAGGGAAAGGAAGAAAGAAAAAGAGGGAGGGAAACATCACTTCATGGTTGCCACTCGCTCACCCGCTACCAGGCACCTGGCCCGCCACCCAGGCATGTGCCCTGACTAGGAATTGAATGGCAACCCTTTGGTTCTCAGGCTGACACTCAATCCACTGAGCCACACCAGCCAGAGCTAAAAATACTTTCTTTATGGAGTTATTATAAAAGGTAAATTATTCAAGATACTTAGAAGAGTGAGTGCCCGGATCCTAGTAAGCACTGAGTAAGTGATGATGACAAGAACTCATTTAACCCTCATAGCAGTCCTGAGACTTGCTTAATATTATGATTCCTTATTTTGAAGATGAGGAAACTAAGGCTTGGGGCCTTAAATAACTCGTCAAAGTCCCGCTACTAATAAGGAAGTGCTAACTCCAGGTGCAAGGGCGTATCCACTACACACAGCCGCTACGTGCACACTCTAAGGTGCGCTGCTGTAGACCAGTCCTGCACTCAGGCTGCCTCCCTATCTCCTACAATGTTGTTTTAAGGTTAAGTGCAAATATGGAGGCATCCCACACAATTCCATGCACACAGCCTTTCAATAAACGATACATGCTTGTCACCTCCCCAGGCTTCAGACTCTTTCAGCCCTTTAGGGCGGCATCCAATCTGGTATACCCTGAGCCTAGTGAGAAATGGGGTAACTTCTTGTCAATTCAATAATTAATTCTAAGTCACTTTCCAGCTTGAATGATATACTTTGACCTCTTACTTGGAAAGGTTCGTGACTTTTTGACATTTATTTTAATCTGGATGTGGTAGGCAGTTTCAAACATGGCTCCCAGTGATCCCCGCCTCCTGCTCTTTATGTCTTGGGGTTATCCTTTCCCTTGAGTGAGGGTGCAAACAAGAGACTTGCTTCTAACAAATACAACAGGGCAAAAGTGATGGCTGTCGTTTCTGAGGTTAAATAATAACTTAATTTAATGATTCCTATCTTGCTTGCACTCCCTCCTCTCGGCCGACTCACTTGCTCACTCTAATAAAGCCAGCCGTCATACTGTGGGCTGCCCTACGGAGATGCCCACCTGATGAGGAACTGCGAGTGGCTTCAGGCAATAGCAATGAAAAACTGAGGCCCTCAGTCCAACAACTCACAAGGAAGGAACTGCATCCTGCCAACAACCACAATAGTGTGCCTGGAAGAAGATCGACCCCAGACAAACCTGGTGATGACTACAGCCCAACTTCGATCAGTCCTTTGAGAAACCCTGACTCAGAGGACCCACTAGGCCAGTCCCAGGCTACTGAGCCACAGAAACTTCCACACACTACATGTTTTTTTAAGGCATTAAGTTATGGGATAATTTGTTACATAGCAACAGAAAAGTAATATACTGGGGCTTTTTCTCTTTAGTCTCAAATCCCTGCTTGTGTTCCATGTGACTGACCAAGACCACACTGCTAAAAGTAAACAGTCTCTGACACAACTGTTGCCACACAGTTCCATCATTAGCTGATTCCTTTTTTGTCTGTCATACTAGACTACGAGCTCCTTAAGAGCTAAAACTGTATCTTTTGCCTTTATTTTCCCAAAAGCAAGAGCATTGTTGTTTAATAATTAAAATATCTGAAGCGGGGTCAGAAGCCAAAGCAAAAATATTAGAGGGCATGGGAAGGAAAGGGAGGAGGCTGTGAACAAAACAATCGAAGTGATGATAATGTGTGAAATGATGACAGTACTCTGCTGGACACACAAACCATTTTTCATCAGCCTAGGAGAAGGAGCGTGTCAAAGGCAACAGCCACATGAGAACGAATCAGTGGTGAGCCACGCTCCCTCTGTTTTGAGAAAGCACTCAAGAGCTGATGCGGACCACCCAATGCCTCTCTAACATTTCTTGGCACCAGGAATGAGAGCCCAGGACCAGAACATCACACACAATTCCTTTTCCAGACACAGCATGACAAAAGGATTGATGAGCACCAACTTTGACACATCATTTAAGGAAGAATGATAAAAAAAAAAAGAACCTGTCTATATGAAAGCTCATGAGTGGGAACTTTGAAAGGTTAATAGTATATTGCACTGAGAAAAATAAATTGTTTATCTGCCCAAGTTGACCTGATATTTGATGACAATTCAATTTCCATAATTTAGGGGGACTAATTCAGAAATGTCCTAATCAGTTTTTACTCACTATTCTACTTTTAATGGTTTAGGTGTCCTTAGTTTGTTGTCTTTGCATTTTTATACTTTTAATAGTCAACAAAAATATTAGAATATCCATGATTTTCTATTCTATTATTTGTTATTTATATAATGAGGGGTGAGGCTGGAAAGAGACTATATCCTATAGAAATAACACAGCTCGGAACACTGAGGATTTGAGTTCAACACTCAGATATTCCAACAAAATGTGCCCCTAGAGAATATTTGACTTCTTTATGGCCTAGATTCCTCATTTATTCAGTTGGTATAACTGCTACACAATTTTTGTCTGGATAATGTGAGATGATAAATGTGAAAAGCCTATCATAAGGTTAAATGAGCTATTGATACAAATTATAAAACAATCTGCATCTATGACCTCCTTTAAGAAACAGTTAATTCACCTTCAAGAAACTTTCTCTATAGGAAACAAACTTCATCAGCAATCCCATTGCCACTAGAGTTCTTCTTGTGTGGTTTATGTTATCATGTACTTATTTATAATTGTAATAATTTTCACTCAAGTTAAAGATATAAATGTGCGAACGGTTCTAAGGTTCATACCACAGTGAAGTTTCACCTCCCCATTAGCACCAAGCAAAACTAAACGTTTGCCCCCATATAATTTGTTAACCTCTCCAATAACCTGATTGCATACATCTAGAATATCCACCATACCATTTCTCACCACCAACAATTGGTCAACACTTCCAGAATTGTATTTTCCATGGTGTACAATAACATTATTTCCAAGAACTTATAGTTTGTTTATGGGGAATCAAAACCTTCTAAGTTCATGAAAATCCCTGCAAGAGATAAAGCCTCATCAAATAAAGAAATGTCTCCATTTCTTTATTTGGAGAAATAAAGAAAACCTTCAAGAAGCCCAGGTTTTTCTATCCAACTTTACCTAATACCTGATCATAGCTAGGCCATGGTACAAGTTTCTAACACACAAGTCGACCCTGCCTAGACTCCAGGCGAATCGTGAGTACATCATCCCCAAACATCCCAGGGAGGTACACTTTGCAGGTTTAAGAGCCCAACACCAGCAGGACAATTTCCTATGCTACTGTGGCAGGAGCACTTCACCCTTATATCTAGGGAGTTCCTCCGCATTAGGCACAGGTAAAACTGACTACAAACATTTCACAGCTTAAGTAAAACTTAGCTGATCTAGATATCCTCTCTACTCTTTCTTAGGGCTTCTCCTCCCACTACTTCATTGTCCCAGATTCACTCTCCCCTGTCTTTTGTCAATTGATGTGGTGAGAAGGAAGGTGAAAAGAAAAAACCCACCATATTTAGCCCACCATCTCCACAAGGACTCCTACCTGGGATCCTACCTCAATAGGACCATGACAGAGATGCTAAATCACTAGCACTTCAGCCCCTCCTTTGTAATCAAGATGCCCTATCCTTGAGTACTTCTCTGGCATGTAGGTATCTACCAGAACTTTCCAAGTCACCCCACCTTCCAGTTGTAGGCACTCCTGTCTCAGCATACACCAGTCATCCCTCACTATTACACCAACTTCCAGGGCACAGGTGGCAAACACAAGGCCTGTGGGCCGAGTCCAGCCCTCCACCTTGTTTTACCTGGCCCGGCACCTTGTTCCTACCCGGTGGCAGTGCTGAGCTCCTTGCCCCTAGTTAAGGAGTAGTTACATTTATGCAGCCCTAAAGTTACATTTGGTCCTTTGAAGGCAACTGCAAGGCTGATGTGGCCCCCGGTGCAAATGAGTTTGACACCCCTGTTCTAGAGAGTACTTAGTCAAGACCCACAAAACTATGCTCTCCCTCATGAGGCAAGAAGCTTTCCCTAGAGATAACAGCATATCCCAGCTAAGGTAAAGTCTCTTATTAAAGAGACTGTGTATACCCTTGTTAAAGCACCTATCATGGCATTGTACTGAAAGTATCCCAGTTTTCCCCATTAAAATGTAAACTCTTTGAAGACAGCTACCACATCTCAGCATTCTTTTTGCAGTGCTATCCATCTGTTCATGTCTTTTGAATCACATTGAACTAAGTGAGAGCAATGTTCTGGGAAATTGTAAATCTCTGGATTATACTCACTATATTTGATATGATCAAAATAGATAATGTTCCTAAAAGCTTTATAATAAAAATTTTAAGCAATTTTCAAACATGAATGTTCTAGGACAGCAATTTTCAACCCTTTTTATCTCATGACACACATAAACTAACCACTAAAATTCTGCATTGCACCCAAAATTATATACATTCCCCATCTGAAAAAATAGGTATAATTTTGATTCATTCACATCGGGTAGCTATCATTGTGTTGGCTGTTGTCATTTTTTTATTTGACATTCTAAGGAAAAAGAGGTCAATATTCCTAACTAAATAGTCAAGTGTTGCATGTTTAAAAATTCTCGTAGCACACCAGCTGAAAAATGCAGTTTTGAATATTGAATTTATAAATGTAAAAATCATTTCTTTTTCTTTATTCTTTATTGCTGTCATTAATATTTTTAAAAATATGTACATATCTTAATATCAATGTCTATTTAGATTCTAAGTCTTTTACTTATCATTGCTTTATTTAACTTCTATGATAAGATTCTCTTCTAAAATAAATCTAATACTTCTCATAAAACAAATAATAGTATAAAATAAGATTTTAAAAGATTGTGTATGCTTGGATAACAGTGATTTGGAAGCATCTTATTTTCTATAGTAACTATGATTTAAAGAGAAAATAAAGTATTGAAACTAACCGAGTAACCAAATAGAAATTGTTGTAAGTGAAAAGTTTATCACCTCATTTTTTATTTTAGAGCATTAATCAGAGGGTATTCTTACTTACTGCTTTAGATTAATAATACAAGTTCTCATAGTAATGAAAACAACATAAAACAATCAGTTCCATGTAGTGATTCCTGGTAGCTCCTTGATTTCAGGGCACACAAACCTCTTTGGATTATGCTCCGTGAAACTGGCCATGCTCACAGGGACCAAATGCTACCCATGAATAGTTCTTTCTCCAACACTGTTCCAAACTACCCACCCAACCATAAATATACATAAACAACCTCCAGAGGTACTATTTATATTATTTCACATGAGCATACAACCCAGCTTTCTCTAAAGAGATGGACAAGGTTGTCTTTTGGGCAAAGGTTGCCGTTTGTGTCATGTTCCTTGACTTGGTCCACAGCACGTACTGACTTGCCACAATATGTCAGCCAGCTCCTTCAGAGAAGCCAGTCCTACA
The DNA here is from genome assembly GCA_004027735.1 of Carollia perspicillata. NCBI lineage: Eukaryota > Metazoa > Chordata > Mammalia > Chiroptera > Phyllostomidae > Carollia > Carollia perspicillata. Next base: position 17,147 of record PVKM010013038.1, read on the forward strand.
AGCCCATCCCGACACTTACGCTCAGTGCATCCTTGAGACTGTTGCCAGTCAAGCACAATCTAAGCAACTCCCATTATTCTCTAGCCATTCCACAAAGTAGAAGCCCATCTACTCACACATTCTGTCATAGATTATCCAACAAAGTATCCAGGTTCCCTTGTGCTGTCACTCTCCTAGGGGTCTGAAGCTCACCTGCAAATAACCTAGAAATAAATTATCTTGACCTCACAAACCTCTGTTGTCCATGAAGACAGAAATAGTCATTCCCACCGTTGCCTTTCTGGCAGTCTTTCTCTCCTGTCATATATATGGCACAGAACTAGATGGCACATATACACGACAGGAGAGACGCAGACACCAGTATGGTGAGAGTCAGAGAGAAAGGGGGGTGGGGGAGGTGGAGTGGGCAAAGGGAGGATAAATCGGGACAGAAAGAGACTTGACTTTGGGTGGTGAGTGCACAATGCAGTGTGTAGATGTTGTTTTATTGGGTTGTACACCTGAAATGTGTATGGTTTTATTAACCAATGCCATCCTAATAAATTCAACGTAACAAAGAACCATTATAATAAGCTCAGTTGATGAGTCTGTATACACATAAATTTGTTAGGAATTGGTAATTCTGCATGACATTTGTTTATGATCCATCATTATTTTTACTCATCTATATTTGGTCAGAACTGTATATAAATTAGTGTTCTTGACATCACTGAGAATAGAGAAAAAAGTATTTAAAGTTCCAGACACTCACTCTTTCAAAAATATAAAATAACATTGAAGTAGAACAATAAAACATTGCTGTTTACAGGCTACAAGTCTTAGGAGATCTGTTTATAGTCACAACTCAAAGAGTGCTTCTATCATCTCTTCATGTGGCTAATTCGCACTTGCCCTTGAGGGTTGTCCTAGACCTTCTTTGACTTTGCCGTACCTGTTCTGTACCCCTACAATCTCTAATGCTCAGCCTATCACAATACCAATTAAACCTTATTTTATTGACTTGTATTTCCTGCTACATTTTAAGTACCTTTGAGTGAAACATGTAGTACTGACTATTATAGTCCCAGATCTAGCCAAGTCACCGGAACATAATAGACAGTCCATAAAGGTTTGGAAATAATGAATGAATGCTTAGCAGAAGTGATGACTTACCAAAGTTACTCAAGAATAGATAGCTTTAAAAAATGTGTCATTTCCTGATACGTTCTCACAGAAAACCTTAGAAGATCAACGTTAACATTAAGGCTCAAAAGACCATAGTCCCTAAAATGTATGCTTATTAGAAGCTGAGGCTTCTATGAGGTAGGCATCCAATCTAATTATACTCTTGTGATGGTGACAAGGCAGGTAAGTTAGACCCATTCTTGCGCTAGCCTGATCCTCAGAGTCCAGTAGTTATTTTACAGTGTTCATGACACCGTGTTTCTAATATTTGCCTCTAATGACTGAAGCCCAATAATACTCAAGCAGTCTCTGATGTACAGTTAAGATGGAACAATATTCAATGTTCATGAGCTTTAAAGTATTAGCTACAATACACAATCCCCTTATAACTGCGTCTAACTGTACCTTGTATAAGTTTTATAAAGGGACAACCAGAATTAAATTAGTGTTTTTGGACATTTTGATAAACACTTTATATTTCCCCCCTAGTCCTTAAGAGTTAATATGTGTCCCAAGTAGTGAATTTCTAGTTATAAATTCTTTCATTTAATATAATATTAAAGAGTGATGCTTACCCTTTATATCCACTCCTACAACAATTTCATTTTGTATATTGCTGGGCAATTTACTTTATTCCATTGATATATTTGTCTATCTTTATGCTAATTCTATACTTTTTAATTTGGGGGGTGACATTGGTTAATAAAATTATATAGGTTTCAATTGTACCATTCTATAATATATCATCTATATATAGTTTGTAAGTTCATTACCTCAAGTCTTCTTCCGCCACCATTCCCTTTTACCTTCTTCTTCCTTCCCCAATCCCCCTTTCCCTCTGGTAATCACTATACTGCTGTCTGTGTCTATGAGGGGATTTTTCTACTTAATCCCTACACGTTTTTCACCCAGCCCCCCAGGGCCACTCCCCCACGCCCTGACAGCTGTCAGTCTATTCTGAGTCTATGAGTCTGTTTCTGTTTTGTTTGTTAATTTATTTTGTCCATTAGATTCCACATATAAGTGAAATCATATGGTACTTGTTTTTGTCTCACTGGCTTATTTAACTTAGCATTATACTCTGTAGGTCCATCCTTCTTTTTATAGCCAAGTAGTATTCCATGTGTAAATGTACCACAGGTTTTTTTAGCAACTTACCTACTGATGGACACTTGAGCTGCTTCCCAAGCTTGGCTATTGTAAATAATTGCATTGAACATAGGGGTGCATGTATTCTTCCAAATTAGTGTTTTGAGTCTCTTCAGATATATTCTCGGAGAATTTCTGGGTCATAAGGCAGCATTAGGTTTAATTTCTGAGGTAACTCCATACTGCTTACCACAGTGGCTGCACCAGTCTGCATTCCCACCACAGTGCGTGAGGATTCCCTTTTCTCCACATCCTCACCAGCATTTCTTGTTTGTTGATATATTGATGATAGCTATTCTGACAGGTGTGTGGTGATATCTCATTATGGTTTTAATTTGCATTTCTACCATAATTAATGACATTGAGCATCTTTTCATATGTCCATTGGTCATCTGTATGTTCTCTTTGGAGAAGTGTCTTTTCAGGTTCTTTGGCCATTTTTTAATTGGATTTTTTTTTGGTGTTGAAGTTTGTAAGTTTTTATAAATTTTGGATATTAACCATTTATCAGATGTATAATTGGTGAATATGTTCTCTAATTCAGTGGGTTGTCTTTTCATTTTGTTGATAGTTTCCTTTTCTGTGCAAAAACTTTTTACTATGATGCAGTCCCATTTATTTTTTCTGTTGTTTACCTTGCCCAAGGAGATATATCATAAATACATATTGCTAAGGGAAATGCTTGAGATTTTATTGCCTATGTTTTCTTCTAGGATTATTATGATTTCAAGTCTAACATTTAAGCCTTTAATCCATTTTGAGTTTATTCTTATGTATGATGTAAGGTGGTCTAGCTTCTTTTTTTTTTTTTTTTGCACACATCTGCCCAATGTTCCCAACATCATTTCTTGAATAGACTATCTTCACCCTTTGGTACATTCTTGCTTCTTTGTCAGATATTAATTGACCATAAAGGTGTGGGTTTTTTCCCTTTATTCTCTATTCTGTTCCATTAATCTATTATGTGTTTTTTATGCCAGTACCATGTTGTTTGATTATTATGGCCTTGTAGTATAATTTCATAACAGATAGTATGATCCCTCCAACTTTGTTCTTCTTTCTCAAGATTGCTGAGGTCCCCTCACTGGTGTGGCTGAGTGGGTTGAGCACTGGACTATGAACTGAAGGGTTGCCAGTTTGATTTCTGGTCAAGGGCACATGCCTGGGTCCTAGATTAAACCAAATGCTTTTCCTGCATCTGTCGATATGATTATATAATATTTATCCTTCATTTTGTTTATGTGGTATATCACATATATGTTAATTTGTAGTTATTGTACCGACATTGCATTGCCAGAAGAAAGCCCACTTGATCACAGTATATGATCTTTTTCATGTATCACTGAATTCAGTTTGCTAATATTTTGTTCAAGATTTTAGCATCTATGTTCATTGGGGATATTGGCCTATAATTTTCTTTCTTATAGTGTCTTTATCTGATCTTGGAATTAGTATAATGCTAGCCTCATAAAATGAACTTGGGAGTCTTCCCTCCTCTTAAATTTTTGGAATAGTTTAAGAAGGATGGGTTTTAGTTCTTTGAACATTTGGTAAAATTTACATGTGAAGCCATCTGGTCAGGAGTTTTGTTTGTTAGGAGTTTTTTTTTTTTATTATTACTACTTCAGTTTTATCAGTTGTAACCTGCCTATTCAGATTTTCTGATTCTTCCTGATTCAATTTTGGAAGATTGTATGTTTCTATGAATTTATCCATTTAATCCAGATTGTCCAATTTGTTGCCATACAGTTTTTCATAATATATTCTGATCATGTGTACTTTATACTCATCCTATAACAATTATTTGCAATTCCCCAAATATTCCATACTTACATACCTTCACAACACTATATAAGCTACCCCTTCTCAGGAGCATTCCTTCTTTCCTTTCTTTCCCTGGCTAACTCCCATTTATTTGTCAAGATTAGCTCAGGTATTTCCTTCTAACACAAGCTCTCCCACAGTTAGTGTCAGTGACTGTTCTATGCATTCCACATAGTGTATTACGTACTATGTTTGTCACGATGCTTGACAACAGTGTGATGATTGCAGGGTGGGAGGGGCTATAAAGGGACTAAATAGTAATAGGAAAAAATACAATAAAAATCATAAAACAAGAAAATATATTCTGTTTATTTAGTTAGGTATTAAATAATACATTGACATATGCCCAATATACAAATTTCAAATAGGGAAAAAACCTCTTATAGGTACAAAGAATAAAAATTATACATGAAGTAAACATTTACATACTCTTTCACTTCTCCATATAGCTGGGGTTCTTCCAGGGTTTCGTGTGTATGTTTATCACTGCAAACACACAAACTGGGTAATACTATATGTGTTGTTTTGCAAATTTTTCACTTAATAAAAAGCCCTGGAGATCTATCCATGCCAGCACACAAATATCCACTTCAAAGTATACATATAGCACACTTTATGTAACTTGTTCTCATTCTGATAAAAATTTAATCTACTTACAATTTTTTTGCTGTTTAAGGAATATTCAGATGAACATCTTTGTGCATAAAAAATCACATGCACATGTAAGCTGTGTTCCTAAAAGTGGAATTTCTAAGTAATGATGCAAGCAATTTTGATCTTACATGAATCCTACTATACTGTGTACCAAAAATCCATGCCACTCACTTATACAATAAGTATTCATTGAACACCTACTGTATAACTAATACAGGCACTAACAGTTTAGCAGTGGATAAAAACATTTAAAATCACTTCCCTCATGGAGTTCATATTCCAGTGGGTCAAAGCAGAGGATATACAAATAAATATATAATATGTTGATGCTGGTAAGATCTAAGAAGGAAAATGAAACTGAATAAAAGAAAGAAAAAGGGTAGGTTTTATAATCATTCCAAAACAGCTTACCTTTTGCCACACTCTGCCTTACAGGTGATATTACCAATCATCTAATATGCAAAACCTCTAGTATACATTTAATTATCAATTCTCCAAATATTAGTGAATGCATATCTTTTCATATGTTAACAAGCCATGCAACTGTCATTTTAGCTACTAATTTCATTCAACAGAGCATAAGCTCCTGCACCAATAACATGGATTCTAGCATAGTGCCTGGCATAAAATATGCTTAATGAATGACAGTGTAAGCAGTATTTCATATATAAACATATTTAAATACATATATGTAATGATAACTGTATGTTATTATAGGCATCTCTAATATCAATTATATACATATATAATATGTACATATATAATATTAATTATCTGGATTAAATTTTTAATAAATGACATTAAATAAATACTATAATAAAATTATAAAGCACTATATCTATTTTGAGAAATAATGAAAGTCCTCTTAAATCAATGCATCACAAGAATAACTGGAAATAAATTGATTTTTTAAATCATTTACAATCAGTAAAGAATGCATTTTTTAAAAGATTTTATTTATTTATTTTTAGAGAGAGGGGAAGGGAGAATAAGAGAGGGAGAGAAGCATCAATGTGTGGTTGCCTCTCATGTGTCCTCTACTGGAGACCCAGCCTACAACCCAGGTGTGTGCCCTGAATGTGAATCAAACCAGCAACGCTTTCCTTCACAGTCCGATGCTCAATCCACTTAGCCGCACCAGCCAGGGATAAAGAATGCATTGTAAATGATCTCTAGACCTAGTGTAGCTCAGTGGATTGAATGCTGGCCTGTGAACCAAAGGGTTGCTGGTTCAATTCCCAGTTAAGGCACATGCCTGGGTTGAGGGCCCGGTCACTGGTGGGGAGGTGCACACATTGACATTTCTCTTCCTCTCTTTTTCCATCCCTTCCCCTCTCTAAAAATAAATAAATAAATGTAATCTTTAAAATAATAAATAAATAATCTCTAATACATTATCTTATTTAACTGTATCTTGGTATCATTATTGGAATGATCTTAACTAATGTATTAAATTAAATGCCTCCAGGTAAAATTACTTTTATGAATATTATTTAATGGCTGAGAAGAACAGTAACAAACCCAGAAAAGTGTTTTCAAAGCACATTTATAAAATTTTCTATTAAACACTGTTAAATAAATGTGTTTCTGACATTGATGAATTTATAAATTACTGGAACTGGAAGAATCTTAGAAATCTACTTCAACTCCTTCATTTTACAGATGAGAAAATTAAAAACCAGGGACGTTACTTGCAAAGGCCTCATAGCTAATTAGTGACAGAGCTAGGTTAGAATCAATATCCTTTGAGTCCTTCCCAGACCCATGCCCTATCCAGTACACAATCAAGCCTTTCATAGATAAAAGAAATTCTACACTTATGAATAAATTATATCCTTAAAATCCATTTATGAATCACTTGTAGTTAGAACTGGGAATTAATTTTTGCCCTAGAGATAATTTTTAAATTGCACTGAACTCCTAAATTAATCCACATATATAGGTCCTCTGAGGAACTGATCACCCTTTACTTCAACAGTGTGCCCATGAGAACAAAAGTTAAAGGAAGGGCTATTTTTACGTACAGATCCTTGAACCTCACAGGTTAAGCTCCTGAAATATGTCACTAATGATTCTTGTTACAGTTGAAGATACAAGGTGACCTTCTAATGGGGTATTACTGTGATTCCAGCACAACTTCCTGACCTGCATATTCCAATTACGTGAGAATTCTATTTTGGGATTATTCTCCCTCACTGATGATGTCTGCCAGATGTTTTGTAGTTGTGGCCATCCTCAGCTCTGTGCCCACCTTCCTATAGAAACTGGAAGGACCTTTTTAAAATATGGAAGGTTCAACATTTTAATTGATTTAAATCCAACCACAATAAACACATCCAGGGGAACGTAATGTTCCTGCTAGTTTAAGGCAATCCAGGTCCACCACCAGAGCTGGAAACAATGTATTTCCCTGAACCTATGGACCATGTTTGAGAAAGGTGAAATGACTAAGAAAAATCTGGGTATTATAAAGAAGGTGGATAAGGGAAAGGAGTGCTGTGTAACCAATCAACAAATGTCTGTTACACTAGGAGATAATGTTCTTTGTTCTATGAATTTCCTTAAAGGCAGAGTCATTTATAGAGTTCGTGCAGTAAATTTACAAACTGACCCCCTCCTCTATGAATCCCCTTCTACCAATGTTATTATCATACTCCAAGTTTACCAGATTTCCCATGTATAGACTATACTATAGTTACAGAGCAGTTCACCAAAGAATTTTTTTATTTGTGAATACATACATACATACATACATACATACATTAAGATGGGGCAAAAGTAGGCTTACAGTTGTGATTACACAAAACAGGGTTTATTCATGTATTATTTATTAATTATTATATTATTTTACATATGAATTACTGTAAGTCCAATTTTACCATACCCTGTACATATATACATACATTCACATGTCTTAGACAAGTATAATTATATAGCTAAAGACCAACTGATTTTTAATCAATCATCTTTAACAGAAGAAAATATAAAAATCACACCAAACACAGGCAAACTCAGACATTTGATAATTGCATTTTACATTAGCATTTTCCACACATACTGATGAAATTCATTAATAAATTTTACTCCCTGCAGGATAGTATAAGCCCTGACAAAGCAGAGTTAAAAGAGAATAAAAAATTGGCATTAAACTTCAAAGGAAAGTAGAAATCTCTAAAATGGCACATGATATGGTGATTAGAATTCCCTACAGCCTCCTCCCTTACTGCTGCCTCTCCACCAGAAGACACAAAAGATAAACAGGGGAAAAGCAGATGGCGTGAAGGAAGACATAAGAAAAAAACTACTTCCTGAGTGGCTATAAGAAAAAAAGCAAAGTTCCGCATTAATGGCAGAATATAATTTATAAAGTGTATTACTTTTGTTATCATGCACTAAACACACACACACATGCACATGAAGTCTCAAGAGGTAAAACTCCCCACTAAACCCAAGAAGTTATAGGTGCCACAAAGAGCTTACTTGTCAAACATCTGAGAAGCTTCTCAGGAAGGCCAGCAGCTGATTGTGAGTGACACTGACACTCTCCCCAGTGCAGTTATATGGCTTCTCTGTTATCTAGAGAGGGCTTTGTAACATACTGCAGTGATATAAAGCCTAACCAAGGAGTTAAATAGCATCCTCCCTCAGATACATCAATGTCATTCATATTTTTGAAAATCCTCTTTTTCTGGAGATGTTTGGATTGTAAGTGATAAAAATCTAAATAAACTAAGTATGTATATATACCATATTTTGCCATGTATAACCTGCACCTGTGTTTTTGGCCCAAACTTCCAGGAAAAACTAAATTTCTTTTAATTTTTTAATTCAATTACGTATTTATTTATATTCAGAAACAAAGCCAATTATTGTATTCCAGGGTATTATTTTGTATACAGATATAGTTATTGCTTTCTAGAGTTACAGTTTAACACATAAGCATAAATAAAATAATTAAAACCATTTATATAGATATAGAATTATTACTACCCATGTATAATGTACATCCTTATTTTTCCCTCAAAATTTGGGCAAAAAAGTATGCATTATACACGGCAAAATACAGTACATATAAACACATGAACACACCATACAAAGAGAACAGTAATCGCATCCTAGGGATGTAGGTTCTTCTCAGAGAGACTAAAACTAGCCCTTCGTAGCTCTCATTTCTGTTTCTCTTAGGCATCAGTGCATTGTATCAGATTAGAAGTTTCCAATCAGCTGTGACTACAGCCAGCACTGGCTCTGGCTCTATTTTCTCAATTTAGTCACCAGCAAGAGAAGGCTCTTTCCTTTTGACCCAGTTTGAAAAAAAATAAATCTCAGAGGACTGTGCTTGACTCAGCTTGGCCACTTCAATGAGTCAGGGGAGCAAAATGCTAGGATTCAGCAGTTGGATATAGAGCTCACTCCTGGGAGAAAAGAAGATAGAAGAGTCCCAGTCAAGGCACAGAACAGGCACCATCTGAATAGAATAGGCACTGCAGTGGGAGAAGCAGTTCTCCAAATGAGGACATATACTGTTCCCTAAATAAATGAGTCAATCGCTAGACAAAACAAGGAATGCAAACTGTACTTCTAAGTCTAAACTACAGCAGCTGTCTACATACCTGAGAATGCAGGATCTTGGAAAAGTAAAAAGTAGTTATTTTTAAAAATTTGCATGGACTTACCCAGTCTTTACTGGGACTCATCTTAATTACTCATGGTAAACTTGTCTCTTGTAAGAATACATAAACTAAAGAAAATCAATGCACATAGTGAAAAAATCAGCAGTTCAAAGAAGAGGATCGATCATTTGTGAACATTTTGTAGTAAATGAGTAAAGGAGTAAAGGAAATTGGACCAGTGTCTTTAAAGCTACATTGAAAGAATTCTCTTAGAAACATAAAGAAATAAAATAGTTATAGAAGGGAGGACATTAAAAAATAAGGTAGATCCAGGAGACCAAATAACCAAAGGTTTCTGAAGAAGGGAGGAAAACAGCCTGGCACAATTCAAAAGGAATAATTTTCTCAGACCAAACATCACTCAAGATTCATGAAATCACACTTACAACTAACTAGCTATTGCATGGTAGAATGGGTAAACTTCAAAGACAAGTAAATCTCACAAACGTGCAGAAAGATTTTATAAAACTCTTCCAAGGAAAGGAAGATAATTATGTTGTATTACCCACATACAAGGTTTCTTTTAAGTGATTCCAAAAAAAAACTTCTCCATTCCCAACTACTTATCAGATTCCTACCACATGCTGTTTAGCAGCTAGAGATATAGCAGTGGACAAAACAGATACAATCTCTGCCATGAAACTTACTCTAGCAGGAATAAATGAAATTTGCATGGACAGAGTGGAGAGAACATGCTAAAACAGATCATCTCTGTCTAGGTGGACAGTCTGTGGGCGTTCTAGAAGCTCAATGCCACAAAGTTTTCAGAGACCCAAGCTTCTCCATCCTTAAAACTATACCCTGTGCACAACCTGCCACGCTCCTCCATACACACCCATTCCCCCAAAATTATTTGGGGACTCCGACGAATCAGCATTTTAATAAGTGATTCTAATCACACAGGTGATTCTGTTGCAGGTGACCTATATAACCCACCTGAAAAAGGCTGATGTAGGGGAACAGGGAAAAAGATAATAAAGTAACTCCTAAAAAGTTTATGAGAGAAATAAAATTTCTTCTAAGAATCTGCCTGCAAGATCCAAGACTTTGGACAAGTCTCTTTAATGCTCGGATCTAAGTTTTTAGCATGTGAAAAATTAGGGTTACTGTAGATTTCAAAAATCCCATAACTGTATAATCATGATCTAACACAACCCGGATGGTTATAAAGATATAGTAATAGATTTTCTTATTTGGCAAGTTTCACAGACCCTTTCTGAAACTGCTTCCTCTGTGTACTTACGGAAATCTCCCCAAGCTCCAGTTTACTACCGTATTAACGGTGGCAGGGGTGAGGGGACCTACATTTTTGCATTGGGGAAAACAGAATTATGGCACCTGTGAAAATGTACGAGGGTGACATCACTCCAACAAGTTCCAAGGAAGCAGTTTAGAAGCAAAACCAAGGGGTTTGTCAGATGAAAGTTACTTCCCAGGGATGCATTGTTTTGCGTGCTAACCACTCCTCAAGCTCCTTTACGGGCCAGGCAGAAAAGTCTTGGGTTTGCATGTTTGTTTAAAATTTCAAATTCTCTTAAACCAAAAGCTGGACCCAAGCAATCGTGTTTGTGTCTAAACCTTCTCACCGGTTCTGAGCGTGGCAACTGGATTCCGCTGCGCCAACCACGGCAAGAGGGAGAATTAGCTTCCGCGAAGCCGACTGACTGAGGGTGGGAGCCGGTCCCACCAGCCCGCCCCGCGCAAAACTTTCAGCGCCAGCCACTCACTCTGTGCCCCAGGGACCAAAGAGCCTCCGCGGCCCTAGCCCCGCGGCCCCGACACGGCGGCGAGTCACGTGACCCCGCGGTGTAGCCAATCAGTGCAGCCGCTGGGATATTCAAATCCACGGCGGGACAACGGAGGTGCGGAGCTAACCTGGTACCTGCCCTGCGTCCGCAGGATTACCTTCCCCAGCCATGCACCGCATCTGGCGCTGACAGCCCTCTTGGCCCGGTGGGCGGAATGGAGAATCGAAGTGTGCCTCCTGGGCCTTATCGGGCCACCAAGCTGGTAAGACAGCGCAAAAGGACGAGAGGAGCCCTCTGACGTGATGGCTGCCACCACTTTAACCTGAGATCGTTCGTGGTTTTACCTTGGGCGGAGGGATGGCTCCTGCGGCCTCTTGGTTCCCTGAAAAGGAATTAGGAGGTATCGCGGAACTTTTGCGGGACGGGTCTGTTACCCTCGCTTGCTTCCCGGCGTCCCCGAAGGTGGATCCTACACGCCTTGTTATAGGGGTCTCTTGGCCCGGGTGTTGTCGGTGTCCCTGGGACGTCCGAGAACAACAATCTGATGCCTGATTTTCTGCTTTTCTACATCCACAGAATTCGAGAAAAATTCGAATAAGTTTCGGTGCTTCGGTAGCGTCAGACTGGGGACAGGCCCGAATGTAACAGTTTCCTTTTGCTGGCTCTGTAGAATTTAATGCAGGATGAACCAGCTGAGTACCACTAGGGAACAACTATGTCCAAACTAAACCCAGAATATTTGAGATAGTCACTGGGTTTGTACTCACGCATTTGGATTTTCCGAGAGGATCCTGTGCCACTGGTTAAGTGACATTAGGAGAGTCATGTCAGTTCGGTGAGCCTCAGTTTCCACGGTAAAGTAGGGCTGATAGCACATGCACATCCGAAGAGACTCCTGGAGAGGATATGCATGTGAAAGTGTGTTATGGTGTGTAGAATGAGAAACAGCTTATCTAGAGGATAGGTTGCACCTCAGTATGTTTTTTAAATAAATTAATATGTGAAGTGTGGAGGTGTGGGAAGAAAAGAATACGTACATTGTGTGTACATTAGCAGTTACATTTTGAGTTGTGATGCTGGGTCCACATGGGTTAGATAAGTGGTAACAGCTAGCAGTGGCATAGCTGGGGTTACAGATCAGATTTCTTGACCTCTAATCAGGATTTTTCAAATGAAAGGTGTGTGTTTAGCCTGCACCGCCACCACCACCTTCACACTCACTGTTAGAGCTGTCACAAACCTAAAAGTTTGGGTGATTAGAGGACAGTTGGGAAAATGTAGATTTATCACAGTGTCATTACACAGTGGACTTAAAACTTTATCCCATCTGTTCTCTGTTCACTGTTGGAATCTTCACATAAGAAATAGCTATAGTAAATATGTAAGCTATTTTAATATTAAAGGTATTTTACCAGTGAAGCCGCAGCCTGCCATGAGTTTTGTTTGTGGCCAGCATAGTAGCTATAAGTTCAGGGTGCTAGAGTCAATCAAACCTGAGTTTGAACATCTGGTTTCATCACTTAACTGTGTGATGGTGATCAAATTATTATATCTCTCTGTGTTTCATAGTCCTCATCTGAAAGTGGGATACCAATATTCATAGAATTCAAATCACCCAAACTTTTAGAGCGTTAATAATTAGCATACTACTAATGTTAGTTGAGATTTTAAAAAAATAGGAATAAATGCTTTCGCTAATGAGGACTGAAGGGCAGAATCAGTGCAGTTCTTCATTATTCCTAGATTTCCTAAATAATTTAACCAGCCAATAAAGTGCTTTTAGTTAAAAAAACTAACAAAAATATTATCATAACAGAATTACTGAAAATAAATCAGTATGAGGTATAAAATTTTCTGTAGCACAAATAAAATGAATGATTTCTTCATGAAATTTTATGATGTAATCAGATGTAAGTGAAAGAATTTTCTTTACCTAATTTCAAATCAGTAAGAGATTTCATCTTTGTTTGTGTGTTTATTTATTTATTTTACTATTTTACTTCTTTTGCAGTGGAATGAAGTTACCACATCTTTTCGAGCAGGAATGCCTCTAAGAAAACACAGGCAACATTTTAGAAAATATGGCAATTGTTTTACAGCAGGAGAAGCAATAGATTGGCTTTATGACCTATTAAGAAATAATAGTAATTTTGGTCCTGAAGTTACAAGGCAACAGACTATCCAGCTATTGAGAAAATTTCTTAAGAATCATGTAATTGAAGATATCAAAGGCAGATGGGGATCAGAAAATCTTTATGACAACAGTCAGCTATTCAGGTACTAAACAAAGAAATAACTGCAAAAGTGAAGTACTTAAAGTTTAACTCCACTTCTTATTAAAAAGGGAGCTTCTTTAGAAGAAGATATTTTCTGTAGGGAACTGTTACTGCTCTTATCTAATTAAAACCATTTACAAGTTAAAGTTAATAGCTACATAATTCAAACTGTAAAATGCTAAATAGT
>PVKM010013039.1:0-30813 GCA_004027735.1 Carollia perspicillata
GACAACTAATAGCATAATTATAAAATATATTTTTTAAAAAAGTCATGAGAGGGGCCAAGAATTTGTCATATTGCCCCACTCCAATGTGCCACTTCACAAAAGCAACATTAACATGAGCCAAAATGGAACAGAAAACCAAAGGCCTTTCTCCACCTTCCCACTATTCCAAACATTTAGCCAAATTTAGCAAACAAGAAGAATATAAAATGCATCCTTTAGAATATGTTTTATAGTCACAGGAGGAAGAATGACCACTTGCTAGAATGGTTGTGACCTGCCTCCCCAAACTCTCCTGTCGTTTTCCTGACAGTCACAAGTTGAATAATCATTCCTAATTTGTAAAGCTGCACACCATTCTGTTGCATTCTGTTGCAAACATATAGCTTCTATTATTTTGCTTTGATGGTCAGATCTTAGCAATCACGGTGAGATGAAATGGATGCAGATGCTACAGAGGGATGTGTCATAATAGCTTTAAACCACCAGAAGGAGCTCTAAAACAGATTACTGGGAAATAGTAGGCCTGCTGGCAAAGAGGGGGAAATATAATATTGTCTGCAGATGGAGAGTTTAAACCACATTAAAACTTAATAAAGAATCACAAAGTGGCTGAGGGAATTATAACAGTAAAAAGACTTCAGAAGGCAAAGTACAAGTGCCTAAAGGCATTAGGTTAGTACTGTATTTTTGTGTATTTTTTTAAAGAGGAAAAATATACACAAGAAATATTGATTCAATTAGCAAAGCCAAACAATCCAGGAGATTGTAAATGAGAATAAATTCATGGAGAGTAAATTCAGCCTCTCCATCTGCCAAAATATTCTTTTCAGTGGAGTCAGCCTTATGCATGAGCTTCAGAAGATAATTCAAAAGATGCTGAAAGTTTCCCTTAATTGGAAATTTCTCCTGATTAACCTCTTTACCTGAAATTCTTAAGGTGCACATCCCATCTTAAGAACTTTAATTATGTCTTAATATTCTTAGCATCTTCAACTGAGTTAAGGTTTTACCTCATTTGGTTGGCTGATACTAATTATTGGCAGAATTTAGCTTGAAGGGCATAATTCTTTACTATCCATCATCATATGATAGGAAGGCAAGGTTTTGAGGATTACGTTAATGGTTTTTCATTATGGGGAGAAAGTCAGATGTACAAAGGCAGGGGACTATTTTATTGGGAAATCTGCCAGGACCATGGGCATCTAGGAAAAGAGAACAGTTTCAACTACAAAGTAACAGCAAAGAAGCACAGAGTAACAAACTCCCTGTGTTCATTTACTAGGCTGGTATAACAAAGCACCACAAACTGGGTGGCTTAACCAACAAACATTTATTTTCCCACAATTCAGGAAGCTAAAAGTTCAAGATCAAAGGATCAGCAGGGGTGGTTTCTTCTGAGGCTTCTCTCCTATGCTTGTAGATGGCTGCCTTCTCCCTGTTTTCACATTTACATTTCTGGGTCTTAATCACATCTTCTTACAATGGCACCTCTTCTCATAAGGCCCACCCTAATGCTCTCATTTTAACTTAATAATTACCTCTGCAAAACCCCCATACCAAATACATTCACATTCAAAAGTCTCGAGGGTTAGAATCTCAACATATGAATTTAAGGGAGACACTATTCGGCCCATAACTTCCTTTCTCCCCAATATTGCCCATACTTCTTAAAATCCTGTGGCGCAGCCCTGACTGGTATGGCTCAGTGGGTTGGGTAGTGTCCTGTAAACCAAAAGGTCACCCGTTCTGCACCCAGTCAGGGCACATCCTGGGTTGCAGGCCAGGTCCCCAGTTGGGGACGTACGAGAGGCAACTGATGGAGGATGGATGTTTCTCTCCCTGTCCTTCTTCCTCCCTTCTCCTCTTTCCAAACATAAATAAACCCTTAGGAAAGACTCTGCAGTGTAGTGGGGTGGCTATTAGACAATGGAGAGAGTCTGAGTTCTGGAGTCAGGCCTAAATTACAATGCCAGCTTAAATCATTTCCTAGCAGTGTGACCTAGAGAAACCATTTAGCCTCCTTGCCTCGGTTTTTCCGTTTATGAAATAACACTGAAGTACCTTCCTTACTAGGCAGTGGTGGAAGTGGAAAAGAGATGATAAATGAGAAATACGGCAACCGTGTTTCTCAAGCATGAGCTGAAGCCCTTCTAAGGCCTCCATGGGCCTGGTGAGATGAATCCAAGCCCTTCACACAGCCAACAAGACCCTGTGTGACCCGGGTCTCCTGTGCTTCACCCGCAGAGCCTTGCTGAGGTGAAGGAAGCCTGAGCCACGTAGAAGTTTTGATGCCTCTGACAGGAAAGAAACCCCCCAAAATGATAAACTGAGGAATCAAAAACTATGGGATGTTTTTAAATGCTTACTTAATAAACCAATCCTTTAAACCTGCACGTATCCTGTGACTGTAAATACTGCCTCAATTAGAGAGAAGATCAAGAGTTAAATTTGAGGCGCTCACAAACCCGAGGCCAGAGCTGCACTCCCAAGCACATCACAGACTCTGCGCCCCCCCACTCTCATTTGACCTTGCCCCTCCCTGCCCCAGCGCCCCGCCCCGCCTCCTGTCACCTTACTAGACAATGCTTCACATCCAGACTCCAACGGCACTTCCTTAGGGAAGGATTCCTGCACCTCGAGCTGCAACAATGTGAGCGTGTCACACAGAAGGACGGCAACTTCAGTCAGGCCACACGATCTCAGAGGACTCTGTACTTAATCTGTTTAGCAGTGACCACACTTGTAATGAAATAATCACTACGTAATTGGTTGTTTAATCTTTGCCTCTCCTTCGAGAAGCTGGGCAAATAGAAACCTCATCCATCTTACTCAACCCTCTCTCCCCAGGGTCCAGCAGAGGGTCTTGCCCACGTGGGAGGTTCACAGCTACGTTTGAGTCCATTGGCAAGTGAATTAAAAGGCGAATGTGGCTGTTTAGGACTCCGTGCTCTGTATATAGACTTTTGATGTTTTTGTCTAATGTCAAGATATAGGTACTTAAAATTAATACCTGCAAATCTCCAAAGTTTGAAATATCCTTATTATATATACTTACTCCCATCCTCTACTGTAAGAACAGGTCGTTATGATAAATGGAGTGAGGGATGTCACCAACAATGCAGATGGTATGGCTTTTTAGTCACTAATGATGAAAGCTTTTGAAAATTGTATCATTCAAAGAATGTCATCTTCTACCATCTGTTGGATGATAAAATGTGTTGATGGAAAAAAAAACATTTTCCTGATACTGTACTCTTTTGTTGGTTTAATTTTCACAGTGGTAAGCTTTAGTAGCAGGAAGATATATATCTATTTGTCGACTTTTCATGAAAAAAAAATTACTTATGAATAAAGAAACAGAGGCCAAGCTGCAGGAGATAAAACTGCACAGAACAGTATTTTACTCTGGTTTCCAGAACCCACCATTCAGTCTATAGGAGGACTGTCTTTTCCCTTTATTTTTTCACCCAGGTAACTCATACAGATGAACTGAGAGCCCACCAGAGCCCCAAAACTGCCCACCCCTATTCTCTATCAATTCTTGTGTTAATGAGTATCAATTAACAATAATAATGGAAGCAAAATGCAAGTCATTACACAGTGCTCGATTGCTCAAATTTAACTCTACTAAAATTGAAAATCAAGAAAGTGGGATATTACCAACATTAAAAAAAGCAGAGTCTGCCATCTGCAACTAGCCTCAGGAAAGAAGGTAAAGGGAAGGATTCAAGACCTCGGCAACCTATTTATTGAACAAATGTCGACTCTATGTCTACTGTACCCCAGGCACTGTCCTAGGAGCGGCAGAAAAAACATGGCCCTGCTGCCACTGACCACATAGCACACTGGAGATGTGCAGGAGAGACTCTGGAGCAATCTCAGGGCTGTCTCCCAGCCACCACCCAGGACAGCCAGGTCACCCCAAGTCTCTCCTTTCCTCTGCATGCCTGCTAGACAGCTCAGAAGTTTCCTGTGGCTAGCACTGTTTACCTAAAATTGTCCTAAATAGAATCATCATATCCTTCCTGCAAATTTGCACATCACCCTGTGTTTTTTTTTCTTTATCTTGTTTAATGGTAGCATCATCTACTCCAGTACATTCTGTAGTGATTTTCACTCCTTTCTTCCCAGCCTCCGTTTTTCATGAGCTATCTTTTTAAACTATAGGATTGATCATTCGCTGGATTCTGCTTTCCAATCCAAAACTGTGTCCAGGCTCTGCACAGCCAATCGCATCCACCCTAAACTCATCCTCATGCCTGCAGCAGTGGCCTAACGTCTCCTAGAATTACTTGGCAGAAGGAAATTGCTGCTTCCTCCAGGCCCCCACCGCCCTTCGTGTATATCTTTCTTGTTGCACTTATCTTGTTGGTTCATTTAATCGTGTGCGTGTGTACTTACTCTGCTAGCTGACAAGTTATTTGAAGACAAGCAGCCACTTTATTGTCACCTCCACCGACCCAATGTCTGGCCCAGGGCTCAGCAGGATGCAGAGCACAGAGTAAGTATTCCACAATGATTCTTGAATTGAGTCCATGGTTTTCACGGATATTTAAGTTGTTTAAATTGATGGAGGTTTGCGATATTTCCGCCAGCTCCCTTACAGATGGCTAAGGTTAATTCTTTCTAGGTAGCAAGAAATTACAAATCCTCTTAACTAGTTGAACAGTAGTAACACCTGTATAGATATTGGTTTGTATTGGGGTTCTTTGGTTGCAAGCCAAAAACTGAATGTTTATGTTCTGGTTACCTTAAGTAAAAAGAGAGGTTTCTGCAAAGATATCAAGAGTACAGAGAATCAGTGGGCAATCTGGGAAAGCAGGGTTTTGTATGGGCTGCAATCAGTAACTCCAGGGACCGGCAAACAGGAGCGGCAGGAATGAGGTGGCGGCAAGAACAGCTTTCCCTGGCGAGTGACACGAGAATAAATCAATTCTCAGTCTCCAACACTCCACTCAAGATTTAAATTTCATGGAAAATCCATCAAGCTTGGGTTATATGTCGAGCCATTAGCTTGGCCAGGCAAGAACATTCAACTAAAGAAATGTTCTACCAGATTTTAAAGTCAATGAGCAATAAGATAGCTCTCAAAAGAAAATTAGTATGAGAAAGAGGCAAGGACTACGGGTTACCAAAAAGCCACAAGCATCGTCTGCACTTGTGTCCTAAAATGGACTTTAACTCAACACTACAACAGTTGTTACAGCGAAATCATTATAAAGCAATTTTTCAAAGTCTGTAGCCTTTCACTCAGAGAGAATAGACTCCTTAACCCAATTTTTTTAAAAAAAGCTTTTATATATTTTTTAAACTAGTAATTTATGAGACGCTAGATGGGCTGTGACAGGACTTAAGTGAGTGAGTAGTAAAACAAATGGCCAGTGCTACAGCAACATCAGTAAGTTCTAACCATCATCATCCATCTGGATCACCATCAGGTCATTATCGCCGTGGCAGCGGGCGTAGCGATGGAGCACTTCACCAGCGCTTTCGGGCCAGCGCCGGGCTACGGCCCATTTAGCTCCTGTGCGCAGCCAGCAGAGCCTGAGTGTTGAGGGAATCATTGGCTCAATTAACTAGCATTAAAATACTGTACCTCTAGCACCATAAACGGGGAAACATGATCATTTACTCCGGAAAATATCTGAGACAATTTCCCTGCTGGGTAGAGAGGGAAAATTAAATTACATAAAATAAATTCTCTGTTCTCCATATGTGAGCTATCCACATTACAAATTGTCAGTTCAAGAGCTGTTATTTGTCACCATGGCTATGGCCATGACCCAGCTGCTCTGTGACATGTAACTGAAAAATTACATGGGTAATATATATATTTTTTTCTCTAGTTATTTACATTTACATTGACCATATACTTTATGAAAACTACAGGACTAAAGAATGTTTCTTAAACTGGAGGTTTTATTTTAGCTGACTTATTACTCTTCTTGTTTTAAATACTGTTTTGGCCAAGTTGGAAATTCTTGTCTTTCCACGGTCTGCAGTCCTGTTTACCACCAAGTTTCTTAGTGACTAGTTTCTCTAGAACAGCTCCAAAACGTTTATCTTCTTGTGTCAATTTCCACTTATTTGTCTTCTCCTCTTAATAAAGTACTGTTTTTCTCTTGTAGCAAAAGACCAAAATGTCTTTCATACTTCTGTATTTTTTATTATTTGTAGGGTAAGAAAATCTCTTTTATATTAAAGTAATTCACTTATAATTCTTTTTATTGCAACAACCAAAAATCTTAGCAAGCATTCAGCTAACTGGAACCGTTCTTAGAACTGAGGTATTTTTAATCCTTCCTGAAATGACAGGCATGTCAAACAAGACATCTTTGGCTAACAAATTTTACCATCTGTCAGAAGCTGCTAGATTCTACAACTTCCTGATGGTTTTAGTTTTTTAGCAGCTCTCAATTTTTTTGATCTTGCAAACTTATCATGCTCTTAAAAATGATCGAGGACTTTGTTTATGAGGTTTAATATCTATTGATATTTATATTATAAATCAATTGTAAGACCTTTTAAAAGTATTTTAAAATGACAGTAAACCCATTAAATGTTGAGTAAATTATTTGCATGTGAAATGTGTTTTTAAAATAAAATTAATTAAATAATACTGTAATAACTATATCTGGTGTCAGATGGGTGCTACATATGGGCAATTACTTTGTGAGTTATATAAATGTTTAATCACTGTGTTGTGCACCTGAAACTGGTATAATATTGTATGTCCACTGTAACTGAAACTTTTTCTAATTATTAAAAAATAAATTAACTAAATTATAAAAATATTATTGTAATTTGTGGCTATTTCTTTTTTTAATATTTTGTTTAATAGTAGAAAATTAAATTTTAATAATCTGCTCATGCACTTAATCCATTGTGATAT
The DNA here is from genome assembly GCA_004027735.1 of Carollia perspicillata. Taxonomy (NCBI): domain Eukaryota; kingdom Metazoa; phylum Chordata; class Mammalia; order Chiroptera; family Phyllostomidae; genus Carollia; species Carollia perspicillata. Next base: position 6,893 of record PVKM010013039.1, read on the forward strand.
GTTATTTGGCTGAAATGCCATCTTTTTACCATGTAGAATGTGGTGCACTTTTGCCCAAACTTTTTAGGGAAAAATAAGGATGCTCAGTATACAGGGGTAGTACAAAGGGAGCGTATTATACATGGCTAGTGCTAAGCCATGGTGCACATTACACATGGGAAAATACGGTATATAAAGAAAATTCGATCTCACGGGAATATGTAGTCAGAGAAGGGAGGAGTGTTTAATAGCTTTCTTATATAATTTGACATTTTTCTTTGGTACTACACTGTAATTCAACAAGTGAACAAAGTGGTAACTTCTGAAAGGATGGTTGATGTGGGATGGTTTCCCAACCCATGTCATATCCGCAAACTCTTCTCCCTCCGTTACATGAAAACTCGTCCCTGTATGCATATGTCTTTAACCCGTGTGTGATTTTGTAATGTCCAAATGTTAATAAATTTCATTATCACCATGTCAAGAAAAACCACACTTGCTAATATCCTCACTGATTTCATCAAACACATTCTTTTGAATATGAGGAAACTGTCAGGATCCTGGTAGTATATGAAGGGTTTATAAGCTTAATGTTTGCTTCACAAGAAATGAACAAACAAAAGAAATAAACAAAGGCCTGGATACAGACAATGGAATGGTGATTGGCAGAGGGGAATTAGGGTGTGAAGAGGATGAAGAAGCTAAAGTGGGTCAAATACATGGTGACGGAAGGAGACTAGACTTCGGGTGGCAAACACACAATGCAATCTGTGAGTTATGCATTATAGAATTGTACACTAAATGATCTTACTAACCAATGTCGCTTCAATACACTTAATTTAAAAATGTTTTGCTTCATAGATCTGTGTGTGTGTGTGTGTGTGTGTGTGTGTGTGTGTGTGTTTTGCTACCAGAGTACTTAGAAAGAGGATTTCTTAGTGATTGGAAAGCTTGCTCCCTATGATTCCTGGTATGAATGACCTTTGAAAACAATCATTCTGCAGGAAAATCATTTCTTGTCTTGACCACTTCCATGTTTTGCCAAATATTTTGTTAATAAACAAAGCACTATATAGTCATTATAGGAAAATAAAAAATTAAGCAAATAGATAGAAAAGAAAGAATCCATAATCTCACTTAAAAAGATAACACTGTTAACCTTTTGGAGTAAATCTTGTCTTCTTTTTTTCCATTTTAAGTAGTCATTAGATCTATCTAGAAAAAAATCAGAAATAATTCATGCTCTAAAGTTATTTTCCCCATTTTCATTTAAATTAGACACCACTGAGCCACGTTTTCTTTTTTTTCTTTCTGGAAAGCGGTTCCATTACCTTTTCAACACCATCACACATTAGCTTCCTATGACTGCTGTATCAAAGCATCATATATTAAGTGACTTAAAACAACATAGTGTATTATCTGACTATTGTGTAGGGTCTCTTTGAACTAAAATCAAAATGTCGGCAGAGCTGTGTTCCTTTCTGGAGGTTCTACGGGAGAATGTGGGGTTTTTTGCCTTTTCCAGCTTATAAGGGCCACCTCCATTCCTTGGCCCTGGGCTTCATTCTCCCAGGTTCAAAGCTGGGAAGGATGACTCGAGCCCTCACTCCACAATCGCCCTGCATCTCTCTTCCACAGTCACTCCTCCCTCTGACCACAGCTGGGAAAGGCCCCATGGGATTACATCGGGCACACAATTAACTGGAAATTAAATCTAGGGTAATTTTGTCATCTCAAGCTCCTTAATTTAATGCATCTTCCAAATCTCTTTTTTTCATATAAGGTACCTACTCACAAGTTTCGAGAATTAAGGTGCAGACATCTTTGGAGAGCTTTATTTTGCCTTCCACAATTATTTGTAGCATTCTAAGGAGGTCTCATTATTTTCAGAAGCAATTTATACCATTTTAGGATGCTGGAAATATCTATACCATAATTTTGGTGGTGGTCACATGACTATGCATTTGTCAAAACTCATCCAGTGGTCCAGTTAAAATTGATCAGTTTCCTTATATGTAAATTATACCTCAATAAACTAGATTGAAAATGGATTTGCAAATTTACAAATGTTATAAATGGTTACTAAGAGAAACTAAGGAAAAGAAAACTGTAAGATTAATGACAGAAACACTGAGCTTGCCTTTCGCACTCCCACACTCCTTTCTTTGAGGCCACTGCTTTCAGGGAAGATTTCGAGAGAAGAATTTTCAAAGAGCTCTTGCATGTGAGTATATCAGGACTCTCTTTGGTTATATGGACAGGAGTGGAATATTTTGCTTTCTCGCCTTGAGATCCTTTCGAGATTTATTATGAGTAGTGAGGACTTCTGATTCTTACCAGTTTTTCTTTAAAGGCCTCCGAATTGCCACTAGCAATGGATAACTGCAAAGAATGTGGACTGAGTCAAGCAACCATGAAATCAAATTCTGTCACTGTCACGTACTAATTGGTGGTAATGGACAGGTTATTAAACTGCACTAAGCCTTCGTGGGTCTCTTCCAAAGAATTGTAATGATAAAACAATCTCAGAGCTTTGCCAACAAGTCAAGTAGCTCCTAAGGAGTGGCAGATGACAGCTGCTGGATGTCCCCAGATTCGGCTGGTATGGAGACAGAGAGCCCTCAAGTCCCATGGGAGCGGTGAGGAGGGGCCCAAGTTGATGTTGCACATACTGTGGTTCTTTGTCGCAGAGGAAGAATACCAAGCTTAGGAAACCCCCAACCTTACACAGTGGCTGCTGGCAAACCCGTCCACTCTGTTCTCTGGAGAAAAATATTGTATTTCTTATTAAGAGATGTTAATAAATCTTCTCTGGGGGGGAAGGGTGAGTCCTCTATCTTTATTATCCTGGAAAGTAAATCTGAGTGCAATTGACTAAAGATGCCTAGACATGGAGAAATGCGAGAGGTTCATGGAGAATTTTCTCCCAACAAGACTGAGGAATAAAATGAATGCAAAGTATTGAGATTCATGATTGCTACAGAGTAATCACATAATAAATTCAGATAGCAATAATAGTGACAATTATGATGATGAGATAACAGAGTGAAACAAACAGCACGTTTTCTTTAAACCTGGCGCTATCGTTCCTTTTAGCAAAAGCACTGTGTTTGTTGGGGAAATATACTGGTATGTTCTCACAATAAAATATGAGCCCGCAATGGTCTGTGTGTTTGAGATACCCAGGCTGAAGGGGATGGAACTGCTCCCTTTGAGACTTGGTATGGAATTTGTTGTTCTTTTATAATTCCGACCCCCACGCAGATGAGAACCGAAAGCCCACCGCTTCATTTGCTGTTTCTAGGAGGCAGTGTAATCTACTGACTCAGAGACTGGGATTTGCATCCAAACTGAGGATTCGGTCCTGGCTCCTCCGTTTAGTAGGTGTGACCTTGTGCTTCAATGTTCTCACCTAAAAAACGGGGATAATAGTACTGCCCCATACAGTTGTTATGAAGACAAAACGAGTTAATACACACACAAAAATTAAATTGCACTTAATAAATGACAGCTATGGTGGTAGCACTAGGTGTAGTGTCCCAGGACCAAGACTGTAAGAAAACAGCCCTTGAAAAAAAAAAAAATAGAAAAGGACACCAATCAGTGTGTTTGTTTTTTACTGTGGCCAAAACAAAAGCATTGTTTTTTACTGTGGCCAACTGTAAGGAAAAACAAATCTCAAGGGATTAAACGTGTTGCTGGGAGTCATAAAACAAAAGAAACCAATCTGAATTCCTGACACCACAGCAAAAGAGACAGGGGAGACCAGGATGCAGGGCGGGGAAATGACCCTGGGTCAGTAGTGGCCCTTAGACAGTGGTTCACTTGGAATGGTAGACAGGAATAAAAAGCTTAAAGAAACACATGCAATATTTTCCTAGCCCAGAAATTCACTAGAGAAAAATAGAGAAAGAGAACTTACTCAGATGTGCCCCCAAATGCTGTTTATGTACTCCTTTTGCTTAAAAAATGAGTAATAAATGCTACTTAGTTTCCATTTACAATAATAATATATACATCTTTTGGAAAATACATGGAAGTATAAAGAAACAAAAACCATCCATAATCTCACCCCTCAAACTACTATGAACACTTGCTGTACTTTTTCTAATACACTTAAAATATATTGGTGTTATAGAAAATACATTATTTCCTGATTCTTCACTAACATATTATACTTATTTCTCTAGGCATTTAAGTCTTCTTCAGAAACAAGGTTTTAGATGGCCACATAATATTCTGTTGAATAGATACCCAACAATTTACTTAACCACTGACTTCTTTGTAGAAGATTAGACTATTGATAGGTTTCACCAATTAAAAATAAAACTGTAATGAACGTGTATACACATAAAAATCTTGGTGCAGCTGAATATTTGCTTAGGAATAAAATCCTAGACCTGAACTCAGTGGGCCTTGCCATCTATTTAAATTGCCCCCCAGAAGAGCTGGCCCACGTGTGCGCGGGTCTCCCCAACTCTGCATGAGGTGACATCGTGTTGGTGCCTTGAAGTTCCCCATGACGAGTGTTTACACTATAGAAATCGGCAAGACACTCCAAATCAGCCTGTTTTCTCCCAGCTTTCTGGCTGCTAAACCTGTGGGGAAACATACCAAATTTTCCTTCTACGAGTAGTGTTTACGAATGCCTTCCTGCCTGAGCACTGGATGCTACTGTTACCAGCACTGCTTATTTGCTAGTTTCATATCCGAAATGACATCTCATTTTGTTTTAACTTTATTTATTTACTAATGAAGTTGACAGTTTTTGTTATAAAGGCTATAATATATATCTTAAAATCATTGGTTTATTTACCATGTCCTGCTTACTATCTAATCTAATCTATGCTAATTTCTGATGGGCACCCAAGCCTGGTAAATATTTCCTGGGTTTATTACGAGGGAGAAGACCCTAAATGAGGGATGACTCTAGCAATTACAGCCATTTTACTCCTGCAGGGAAGACAAACTGTGCAGATGACAGATAACAGGTGCCCTCTGACCATGTATATTACCTGAGAAGGAAATTGATGCACACATGTTATGCAATTCCTGAGACACACTGTGATTTTGCAACTGGACATAAAAATCCGTGTTTCAGAAACAATGTTAATTGTGTGGGAAAAATCATTTACCATTTTTAAATATCTAGTTTGTAAAAATTGCCAGGAAAAAAATGTTAGATATTATTCTTCCACTAACCTTAACATTAACAGCCTGGATAGGTAGGAAGGAAGAAGAGGTACACACCCACACTGCCAACTAGAGAAAACTCAAGGGGTTGCATGTGGTGTCTACTGTGAGTGGCCTACCTGGCATCTCGTTACTATCTCACAGCCTGGCTGTTCTCACACACATATTTTGACTTGTTTTTCCCCCTTTCTTCACTTGGCCCATGTGGTTTGGGGAATGCTCCCTCTCACCTTCAGTTTTAGTGATGGCCCTGGTCTAGATCTCACAGAGCAGGGGTGTCAAACTCATTTTCACCAGGGGCCACATCAACCTCGCGGTTGCCTTCAAAGGGCAGAATGTAATTTTAGGACTGTATTAATGTAACTACTCCTTAACAGTTAAGTGAGAGCTTGGCGCTGCTGCCGGTAGAAACAAATATTGATTCCTAATGTAATCTATACTAATTCCTGATAGCAATACCTACCTCTCTCACACTCTACCCCTTACTCTGCTCCGTTTTTCTTCATGGCACGTATCTCTGCCTGGATTTATACCACTTGCTTTTTAAGCCTGTCAATCTCACCAGAATGTAAGTTCCATATGGGCAAGTCTTTATTTTATTCACTACTTTGTCTCCGGCACCTGAAACACTTCCTGTCATAGAATAAACACCCAATAATTATTTATTGGTGAAAAGTAAAGAAGAAAGTAATAAAATCAAAAGGTGATCTTTCTTAAGAAGAATTATCAACGTAGAACCCTTGACCATTTTTTATCTTACTAATGGGTACACACCATTTTCTGTCTCCTTCTGCCTGGCTGCTTTCTGCTATCCTGCCTGCAAGATTTAAATACTTGTTTTCTCAGCCTCCACTGCTGCTCCGGGCTTGCCTGTATTAACAGTTCTGGCCAGTGAGACATAAGTGGGAGTCTGGAGTATGTTTCTGGGAGTGCTTTTTGTTGCCTGGTAAAAGGTACAAACAAAGCTGACTCTTTTCTCCTTATTTCTGCACGGAAGTCAGGCTTGATCGTGGTGACCATGATCATTGGTCAGTACTCTCATGAGCATTGGCCACAAGCCTAAGAGAAATGTCAGAGCATACTACTGAGCTGTTCCGACAGAGTCAGTGAGAAAGGGAACCCAACTGTTGACCGAGTTTGCTGTTACTTACAGTGCAACAAATCACACAGTGGTGACAGAAGAAAGTGCAAAATCAAACGGGTATTTATTAAGCAACCACTAAGTGCAAGACACTGTGGCGAGAGGTAGTGTTCGTATTAAGACCAGCAAGCTCCTGGTCCCAAGGAGTTTCCGACCCAAATGGGACACAGGCCCTAATAATGTCAGGTAGAACGGGATCACTGCTAAAATCCTCACCTGACTGTGAGCTCTGCGGTCTCCACCCACTGTGATGTCTGACATGTTGGTATAAAATGAACATGTACTGAATACATGAATATGAGATGACCTCCATCTGGGTACACCAGGGAGGACTCCAAAGTCTTGAGTGGCAACTTTAAGGTACGGGTATGATTTCAACAGGGAGAAATGGCTGGAGAAAGGTACAAAACGCATTTTAGGCAGAGAGAACAGGAAGGTCTAAAGATATAATGGAAGGAAGTTGTAACATATAAGAGAATGTGATTGTCCTTTTTTTCTAGGTAAAAAGAAAGGTATGTTACTGCTTTAAACATGAAAGGTGATGATTAACTGTTTCTGCCTTTATAAGATTTTAAGCACTAATTTAAACATCATTCAGAAACATGCAGCAGTTAAAGATATTTATTTTGCCAGCAGAATAAAGAACATTGATACCTAGTGACTGACACCTAGCAAAGGGGAGGTACATAAATACCCTCATCTGCAATCAAGTGCAATTTTTAAAAACTGAGTACAAGGTTCTTTGAAGTTTTTAGGGCTTAGTGTCTATAAATGAAAATAAAAACATCACTGAGAGTTCAAAGACATGTTTTATGATTGCAAAATGGCTTCGAATGAAAATTGTTTCACGAGAACAAAGCTCTCACTTTTATGAGGATATGAATTGGGGGGGAAGGAGGTGGGAGGAGAAGAGATCTCTCCCAGAGCTACCCATGTCTCCTGAGATGTGCAACCACTTTCATCTGAAGTAGGTAATATTACCTCAAACTACAGTTCTCAGGAACTAAAGATCAAGGTGAGAAGGGCTTAAGGCTGAGTAAAGCCTTATTGAAAGTTCAATGTTCTGTCAAAAACTTCCATATACTGAGGGACATACAATTCAAAGTAATCTCTCACTTAGCCTCCTCTGAAATCTTTTCCTTTGCCATAGATCCTGAGATTTTCCCCTCATGTCTTCTGTGGTTGGTATCTGCATAGTAAAATCTTGGACATATGTTACCTAAGTTAATTTGCAGGCACCCAAGCAGAAGACATTACTCCCCTTTCTCCCTCCCACCCCAACCCAATCATGGCATTGGGTAGATGACCTGTACAGCTAATCAACATTAAGAAGTTAAGGAGAAGGGAAACCAACCAAGGAGACTGAGAAAGAGTAAGAAGCAAGGTCATTGAAAATCAAAGAAACAGTGGGACCTTGGAAGTAACTGGGGAGAGGGAAGGTGCTCCAACAAGGAGGTATGCTGAATGCTATCATTGAGTATTTGGAATGCTGCCGAGAGTTCAGAAAAATTGAAGCAAGAGAAGTGACCTATGAATGTTGTGATTTGACGAGAACCATCACAGTGGTGTGGTAAAAACCAAAGTCCAATTGGAATGGATTGAAGAGAATGCAACTGAGAAAATAGAGACAGAATTTGTAGGTAGGTGTTTCAAGAAGTTTTTGCTAAGAACAGGGAGCTGCAGGAAGATGTGGGAATAAAAGGAACATTTCTTGAAAACTATATATGCTGATGGCAACAACTGAGAATAAGGGAGAAATAGACAAAGCAAGAGAAAGAAGAGAGAAAGGATAATTACAAAGGCCATATTGTTGAGGAAAAAGTTGGCCTTTGATAGGAGTAAACATATCTCAAAATAGCAGGAATGAAGACAAGGGAACAGATGCTGCCTTGATGGATGATCTGGTGGTGGGAGGAGGAGGAAGTCACCACCTCAGTTTTCTCCTAATTCTCCACAAACAAACTCTGTAACAACACAAGTATCTCTCTGCTGAACTATTCGAGAAAATCCTTTTGGGCCTGTTTGTTCCCCTCCTCCTGTCAAAGATAAAGCAGGGAAGTGAAAAATTACAAAGGGTTGATCACAGGCAAATGCTGTATCTGTATCTGCTACCTGGTAATTATCTTCCCACAGTGACTGGAAGACAGAAGCCATATCCTGACTAATGGTGATTACATTTCAAATGAATGGCTTTCAAGTCCCGTGGAAAGCATTCCGGAGTTGTAGGGGATACATGTATATCTCAAAGGTACACAGAAAGAATTCACATTTATAAGCCCTTTTTAATAAATGCTCTAAGAATCAGAAGTCAAAGGCCCATGTCTGGTGTTAGCTAAAACAAACTACATTTTAGCGGCAGACTTGAGCTTTCTCAGGCAGGGGAGTTTAAGACGGGTTAGGGCCATTCTAGGAGTGAGGCTGTGAGCTGTTAGAACCTATTTTAGCTAAGTCTTTTAATGTGGGGGAAAGGTAATGGACAAAATCATCTGTGCTGAGAATCTGTAGGTTTTATAAGCCAAGGCTGAAGCCTAGTTGAGAAAAGGGCTCAAAGGGTCCTGGCTAGAAGTTGGTCAAGGAGAGAATCTTGGTCACTCTCCACCTACCAGGATCACACCCTCCTGTAATGTTTAACTAAAAGAAAAACTTGCATGTTTTTACCCCTTAGCCAACCAAAGTGATGTCTCTCTTCTGAATTATTAGCACCTATTACAGTACTTCGCATATGGAAGGCTAATGTTGTACCTCTTAGCAAATTTTATTATCTTATTTCAACATGTACCTCTCATGCATTGTCTTGGCTACCTGATGAGGTCACAATTTCCTACAGGAATGTGGGCTACTGCCTCTGACATCTTTTTACAATTACAGGTTCTGTGCAGCACTTGATCACATGGAAAGGACTCAGTGCAAGTCACAGGGCACCCATGCGCCTTCATTCATTCTAAAAAATGTTAATGAGCACTCTCCATATGCATATCCTTTTTCAAAGTTCACTAAGACCCAGCCCAAACTTTTACTCTTGGCTCCCACATTTTCCCATCAGAGTTTTGCAACACACTAGAGAGCGCAAATACACACTTGCCTTGAAACTTTCAAAAATCTAACCCTGTAGAACCCGGTCTGTAAGACAATAATAGATGTGTGTCAGCTACTAGACAATTTAGACGTTCATTATTAAAGAACCCCTCAAAGGCCAACAATCATAAGCCCACACTCAGGGTATAGTAAGTGGTCACAACCACAGTGAAGCACCACTCACACCCACGAGGATAGCTATAATCAAAAAGTCAGACAACAGCAAGTGTTGACGAGGAGGTGAAGAACCTTAACACTTATACTCTGCTGGTGGAAACGTAAAATGATGCAGCCACTTTGGGAAATAGACAGTTTCTCAGATGTTTAACATAGATTATATGATCCAGCAATTCCACTCCTAGGTATGTAGTCAATAGAAATGAAAACACACGTCCACATAGAAACCAGGACATAGCAACATTATTTATAGTAGCCAAAAAGTAGAAGAAATCAAAATTTCTATCAATTGAATGAATACACATTATTGCACTGTATAGATACTCCCATACAGTGGAATAACTCATCAGCAATAAAAAGGAATGAGGTACTGATAAATGGCCAAACCTAGAAAATATCATGCTCACTGATAGAAGCCAGACATAAAACGCTACGCATTGTTCGATTACACTTATATGCAATGTCCAGAGTAGGCAAATTCATAGGCAGAAAACTGATGAGTGTTTGCTAGGGCTGGGGTGTGGGGCTTTGGGTGTGTGTGTAATGACTGAAGGATATTTGTGTGTGTTTGTGTGTGTGTGATAACTAATTAGTATGGATTTTTTGAGGTAATAAAAATGTTCCAAAATTAGAATGATAGTTGTACATATCTGTGAATATACTAAAAATGATGGAATGGTACACGTCAAACGAGTAATTGCCTGGAGTGTGAGGTGTATCTCAATAAAGTTAGAAAAAGAAAAAACGTCATGCGACCAATAATTTCAACTACCAAGAGACTGAGGGCCCCAAACGTTACTTCCAGCGACCAAAAAAGTGGTATCGTTTATGGGCAAGCATCCGTTTCCATGTATAAAATACCAAACATGGAGTACTGCGTTGCTTGGTGAAGCGCGAACATTTAGTGTTTAAGGGCAGATCATAAGGTGACCTCCCGGCCCTTGGCGAGCACCTGGGCCGCCTCCGGTCACCGGGCGCCCCTCCTCCGGGCCTGAGTCACAGCGCCGGAGTCCCCACGCGAAGATGCGGTGAGCGCGGCCGGGACGCCGCGGGCCTTGGGGCGCAGCGTCGGTCTCTCGGCCGCCCAGTGGCGCCGCACGGAAAGCCGGGCCGGCAGCCTCGCTCGTCTCCCGGCCCGGACGCCGCAGACCTGCTCCTTCTCGGCGGGCGGCAGCTGGTCTGAGCCGCCCGCCCTCCATGGCGTTTATCCGGAAGCAGCAGCGGGAGCAGCAGCTGCAGCTCTACTCCAAACAGAGGTGGGCGCCCGGCCCGGGACGGCGCGGAGGGCCGGAGCCGCGCTCAGAGGCGAGGGTGGGAGTCGGGCTGCCGGCGGGAGAGCGGAGGGACCCAGCCGTGTGGCGCCGGCTCGGAGGCCGCGGCCGCGAGCGAGTTCGGCGCCCGGGCCTGGGGCTGCGGCCAGTGCCCGGAGTCGGGGTCAGAGCCCGGGGCCTGGTCCAGGCCTGAGACCGCCGGGGCCGGAGCCCGGGCCAGGGGAGGAGCTGGGGTCCTGGCCGGATCTCGGGACGGGCCCAGCGGGCTGCTGTGGTCCGTGCGGCCGCGTCCCGGCTCACCCGGAAGAGGCCGCCCGGGCTCGGGGCGGACGCTTCTCGCGGGCGTCCAGCCCCGGAGCGCGGGGACGCCCCTCTGCGCCTGAGCCCTGCCGTTCTCTGGGGGCGAATCGCAGGGGGTGTGAAGCGAGGTCGGCGGGCGCCCGCTCCTTTTCATCTCATCCGCCCCCAACCCGGCGCTCTCCCACCCCCAGGGAACCGACGCGGATCGCACTTGACCTGGAGCCGAGGGGCTCCAGCCCCGCCGCTAGGTTGTCCGCGACCCGAGTCAGCGACGGGGTCGGGGAGGTGGAAGGGGCGGCGGTGGGGCGGGAGGCTCTAGACACCGATACTTCATATCATCGAGCCTTCTTTTGGAGAACTTCAACTTCTTCAGACGTAGAGCAGATGCTCTACTGGGCCTGGAGGAGGGCCACAAACAAGGCCTTATTCTGGGAAAGCCAGGGTCCAATCCCCCAAATGTTTTCTACGAAGCAGTGAACCTTACTATGTGTATCATTGAAGCCTTTGCATTTGAAAGCTTGCCGGAGCACTGCAGTCACCACCTGTGACCCTGGAGGAACTTGGGGTCCCAGGAGAAGCTAAAATAGTCCTAGGGCAGTGCCTTCTCGGAGTTTCTGATCCTCAGTCTCCAGGGGAAGTGTCTTATAAGAAAGCTCACTTCTGCCCCACTATACCTCTCAATGCATTTATGGTGACCGAAGCAACTTGCTGATTGATCCTTGGGCCTGGGATCCCAGGTGGCAGAAGGAACTGGAGCTGAATTATTTTACACATATTGTTTTAGTTGTGGGAGCTAGTTATGTCGGAGTGCGGCTAACCCGTCACGTTGTGTGATGGGTGGACACCAACAAAGCAGCCAATACAAGCAAGTACAAGTGTAGACTTCAAGGCCTGTGTGATCTTGCAGCATCCACACGTGTTTTATAGGTGTTGACTGGACCTGTTTTGTCTGAACATCCTTATCCCTTTCTAATCTCTACTGTTGGCCTGACCATCATGTCCATAGTTTGAAATTTCGTTTCACTAGTGTAGAGAAGGAGATAAGATAGTCCAAAAAAAGTCTTGGATATGCCTTCCAAGAACTTTTTTAGCAGTGTGATCAGGTTTTAGCCACATAAAATCTTGCTTATTCAATAATAACTGGGCTGTAACATACACACACTGGCAGAGGCTCTTCTGACTTCATTTGTACTGCTTGTTTCACGTAGAAAGAGTTTGAGTAGAGTTTCTTTTTCTGTACCAACAACGTTAGAATATGATGGTATTCTGTGTTAAATAGATGAATGTTCAAATTTTACATTGTAAGAACTTTGAAACACTTGAATTGCCATCCCGTTCTATGATCTAAGAGTCACTTATAACAGTTCCATCGCCTCACTGATATACAAGAAAACTTGTTTTCTGTAGATCTGCCAGTTATTTTGATGGGAATAATTTGTGTTGAATTTGGTTAGCTTGTACAGCTCTGCAATGTCACAGGAGTCTGCACTTACATTTCTGTGTACAGTCTGCGTTGTTGGTATTCACTGATCAGACAACATGACAGGCTCGCAACACTCTCAATGTACGAGCTAGCTCTCACAACCAAAACATTTATTCATCAGGCAGGAGGCAGCAAGTCTTCCTGAAAAAGTTAGTGCCACGTATTTTATATTTATTTGAAACCTACTTGCTGACTACCCAAATTCTTTAATGCTCTCTGCCCCTTGACTTTGCACCTTGGGGATGGGCAGGCTTGAGCCAGAATGGATGGTGTCCATAGAATCAGTTTGAATGACAGGAATCTGTCTCACAATCAGATGTGGGCTAGAATCAAGCAATCTCTCTATAGATCTTAGAATTCATTCTGAAAGATAAGAATATTTCAACCAACTTTATTCAGTCCCAAGTTTGCCATTTTCACACAGATTTTTCCTGGCTAAATCCTTTGGTGTCAGTTATCACTAATTAGCAAAATGATTGATATGGCTCATTGGCTTAGGCATATATCCAAGGGAACTGTTACTTTCCTTCGGACTATTTTTATGAAAAGGCCTCACTTCTTCAGACTTGTGAATTCATTGGTCCCTGTCATGCTGCTTTAAAGATTTTAGATTTCTACTGCTACCAGATAATGACCCCAGAAAATGAGAAACTTGAAGTTAGTGTATATTTCTTTTACTATGAAGTTGGTGCTAGTGCATTTCAAGGAAGTGAAATTTCTACAAAGTAGAAGCGGAGAGTCTGGGAGATTCTTGGATTGGTGGCTTCCATCAAGGTGGTGGCAGAAGAAATGGAGAAAAGTGGATGGGTTTTCCATGTTTTTAGGAGGCAGCATTGACAGATCTTGGTGTGATAGATTGGGTGTGGGAGGTAACAGAGGAAGAACCTCAGCTAGAGTTGTCAGAGAAGCAACAAATAATCTTTCAGGATAAGTATATCCTGTGCAATATTTGATATAAGTATTTATATATTTATATTGAAGTGTTTTTGTAATTTATCTGAAAGTCAAATTTAACTAGGTGTCTTCCATTTTTATTAGGTAAACGTTGCAATCATACTCTCAGGTTTCTGGTGTGAACAACTGTGATGCTATTTATTGGGGATGTTTATGAAGAATTGCTTTGGTGATTTTCAGTATTAGAAAATGAAGAGCTATTTGGCCATTCAAATTAAGTACACTAGTATCCTGGTTAAGATTTAGATTGTAGGAACCATATTGATTTTACTTTTTTAAAAAATGTCCCATGTTAATGAAGATAAAGGGGCAAATTTTTAAAAAGATAATTCACATATCTTGCTTTGGAATTTTTGGATGTGGCAGATGTTTATAGTGGGTTAGCAGATAGGGATCTTCTACAAACTGCTGCTACTTAAGTTATTTCTATTTTAGCCCTGGCTGGCGTGGCTCAGTGGATTGAGCACCAGCCTACAAACCAAGGGGTTGCTGGTTTGATTCCCAGTCAGGACACATGCCTGGGTTGCAGGCCAGGTCCCCAGTAGGGGGTGCTCTAGAGGCAACCACACATTGATGCTTCTCTCCCTCTCTCCCACCCTTCCTCTCTGTCTAAAAATAAATAAATAAGATCTTTTTAAAAAGATATTTCTATTTTAAGATTTAAGAATAGGAAATGGTTAAATGATTTTTATCTTGATCTCTAGAGGTGGTGTGGGGGCACTAAAGCTCTTTTCTTCTTGGGCGATGTATAAATTCGGATAGCTGAGGCATGTTCCCACCAGGGGAGAGTCACAGTTTTCTCTCTGTTAGGTCATACAACAGATTACCTAGCTATGGCTTGTAAACTGCCATTCCAGGATAAAACATTAGTGGTCATGAATTCTGTATTGGGCACATACATTACATGAATAGTTTTACAGGCGTTTCTAAGACTTCAGCTTTTCTTCAGACATTCCATGTGTGTGATTCTCACGGCTATGCTGATATTAAATTTCTTGGCCCATATTAAATAGCTTCTACTTCATATGTTTATCAGTTGATTCTGTATTCATTATACTAAAAATACTTGTCAGAAAGTAAAGTGATTTGTTATATTCCTGTTTAATCTTTCATTTCTAAAACCGAACATCCTATTTTTAGTATCTCCATGGGATATACCAAGCATTGAAAATGGAGGTAAATTGCAGAATCAGTACTTACTTAGTCAGGACTGCTGATAGGTTGAAAGAAATTATATTACGTTTATTAGTTGTATTTAGATCTTCTATTTCCTTAATGAATTTTTTTCTGATTGACTTATCAATTACTGAGAGATGCTTTATGATGCAAACTTTGCTTTGTATTTCTATCAGTTTGCTGTATGTCTTTTCAGTGTATGTTATCTGTGTAAGTTTAGAATTGATATCTTCTTAGTCAACTGAATTTTTCATCAACATATAATGACCTCTTCTAGTACTGTTTTTTTTTCTATTTTGTCTAATGTCAATATAACTATATTAGGTTTCTTTTGATTATGTGCATTATATAGAATTTTTTCATTCTTTTACTTTTAACTTTTGTGTATCCATAGGTTTTAGGCATATTTCTCTGAAAGTTTATAGTTGGACTTTTAAATAATTCATTCTGATAATTTTTGTCTTGACAGATTAGTCCATTTATACTTCTTATTATTACAGGTAAATATTTGTATTAATTTTTACTTTTTTATTTTGTTCTTTAATTGTCTTATTTTTCCTTAGCTTGAATTAAGACCCTCCCCACCTTGTTCCCTTTCATTTTTCCTGAAGCGTATAGATGTGTGTGTGTGTGTGTACATACTTTGCTGAGTATTTCTATCAAAATTCTATATAGTGCAAATAATCAAAAGAAAACTGATGTCGTTATATTGACATCAGACAAAATAGAAAAAAAACAGTACTAGAAGAGGTCATTATATGTTGGTGAAAAATTCAGTTGACTAAGAAGATATCAATTCTAAACTTACACAGATAACATACATTGAAAATACATACAGCAAACTTTGATAGAAATACAAAGCAAAGTTTGCATCAGTCTGTGTATATATATATATGTATGTATATATATACTCACACACACATGTATACACACACACACATATTCTGCTTCTGTTTTTCTAGTGCTTGCCCTTGAAATTTTTACGTTTATATTTAATTTAAGGTCTGAAACCAATCATTCTCTTTACCGTCCTCCCTAATCATATACGGACCTTAGAATAGTTAACTCCTGTTGCCCCATCCTAAATTATAGCTTGTTATTGTCCAGAATTTTCCATCTGTATTTAAACCTACAAATTAGACGTTACCTTAGTCCCCCCTTATCCACGGGAGACACATTGTAAGAACTCCAGTGAATGCCTGAAACTGGGACAACGTGGAATCCTGTATACACTGTGTTTCTTCATACACATTCATACATTTCACAGCTTCTCCTGGGCATACGCGAATTGCCAGCATCACTGATCTTGCACTTTGAGACTGTTATTAAGCACAATACGGGTTATTTGAACACAAGCACCGCAGTACCACAACAGTTGGTGTGACAACTGCGACAGCCACCAAGTGACTAGTGGGTGAGAGGAGCTGGGCCAAGGGATGATTCACATCCTGAGTGGGACCCAGCGGGAAGGAGCGAGATGTTATCATGCTTCTCAGAACAGTGCCACCGTTTAAAACTTATGAATTGCTTATTTCTGGAATTTTCCATTTCATACTTTTGGGCTCCCGTTGACCACTGAACCCACAGAAAGTGAAATTGCCAACAAGGGGTGTGTCTACTGTATAACAACTGTCCAGTTAAAGCTTACGTAGTTTTACATGCACACTTAGTTCAGCATTCATTCTTGCATATCATATCTTCCCTTTGGAATTACTTTTTTTTTCCTGAAGACTGTCCTTTACAGGGGAGTCCAGTCTGTGGCTTGTGGGCTGTATGCAGGCCAAGGTGGCTGTGAATGTGGCCCACCACAACATTGTAAATTTACTTAAAACATTATGAGATTTTTTTTTGTGATGACGTGTCGCAGTATATTTAATGTGTGGCCCAAGACAACTCTTTTTCCAGTGTGGCTTAGAGACGCCAAAAGGTTGGACACCCCTGCTAGAAGTTCCCCCGATGAGGGTCTGATGATAGGGTATTATGTTTGTTTTTGCCTGCCTGAACAGGTCCTTGTGTTGTCTTTGTTTTGAAAATCAGTTTTGCTAGATGTATAATTCTCTCAGTATGTCGAAAATTGTGTAAACGCAGGCAAACGTCCAGGGAATGTGCTAGCCGTGGAGCAGCATCTGCAGGAGGGAGCTCAACAGGGAGAAGGTTAGGTAACAGGGGTGCCTCACCCCCCTGCTACAGCACTGAGCTGCCTCAGTAGGGTCAGGCTTCAGACTCCAGGAGGAACCTGCATCCCATGGCGTGGCCTGGGCTAGGACACGGTAGAGCTACACCGTGATGGAACCTTGTCTCATCATATCCAGCTCAGCTTTTGTGGCTGTGGGTTGGCCTTGCCACTTTCCTGGCCTTTTGGGGGCCATCCAAGCCTTGCCCTCAGGTCTGTGTGATGTGGCAGGATGGGGCAGTGTTTGCTCTATCTGTGTTCATGGATAGAGGAACACCAGCCCTTTTTCTGGTATGATTAAAACACTGGAATCCTAGCCTTGTGGTGGACCACAACTATTTCCTTTAACACAAGACCATGGCAGGTTTCCGTGTAGTTTTGCAGAAGGCCACCTTCTATTCTGAGAGACCGGCCTGCAATAAACCCGCATCATTTAAGTCTAATTGTTCCTTGTAATGCCTTCTCCCTGGCTGCTTTTAAGATATCCCTGTAAGGTTTTGAAATAGAGATTTCTTTCTATTCATCTACCTGATTCTGAAACAGTTCTGGAAAAATTTGGAGTCAAGTCTTTAGCTCTTGGAATACTGCTTTTCCCTATTCTTTTATGTCTTATAAATACCACTCGTCAATATTTATTTCTCTGTGCTGTGTTGTAGGCTATTTAAATCCACACTACAATTTACTAGTTTTCTCTCTAGTTGCTTAATTTTCCATCAGTTCCATTAGGCTAAGTTTTAACTTCAGTTATTATATTTTAAAATATCTAGTTTTATTTGGGCCATTTTTAAGTGCCTGGTCATTTTCTATAAAAGTATGTTTTTGTTATATTCTGATACCCTTATATTCTTTAAACTTATCTATTGGAATGATCATATACAGAAAACAGTCTGTAGCTTTTACAGTTTTGATTCTTTTGTTGCTTGTACTAACTTCAGTAATTTTACTTTCTCACTTGTTTTAGGATTTTTGATTGTAGCCTCTTGTTCTTTGGAGTGTATCCTTGCGAATTCTTAGAGGCCTGGGTCTAAAGTGTATTTTTCCAAAAAGTGTTCGCATTTACTTCCGCCTAGGGCAGGGGGAGAAGTCACATGGGGTTTTCTTGAGTTTTATTGAGCTACAAAGGTCGTGTGAAGTCCAGCCCCAAATGTGTGTCAAGGCAGGCTTGTGGTTTCATATTCTCAAGGGAGAATTATTTTGCCCCCAGCACAGAGCCAAGGTCCTACCCTCTCCCTCTGGGGAAGGTGGGGCGACTGGTTCTTCTTTCCATCCTTAAAGGCTGTTACCTTTAGGGAGGCTAGCTTTTCTAAATGCTTCCCCTTAATTCCTAGCTCTGCCCGCTCACCCCTGCCCCCACCACCAATGACCATCCCTCAAGGCACATGGTACTAATCAGTTCAGGCTCTGGACTACTCAAAGAGTTGGGCAAAGCTCCAGGGGAAAAGACTGCTCCAACGCCTGATAACTTCTTTGTTTCTCTCTTCTGAGATTTTCCCTTCCTTCTTCACCACCTCAGCCAAGCATTTCAGCCAAGCATTTGAAAAGTTTATCCAGCAGCTTTAGAGGATCTGCACTGAGATTGTTTTTCTGGACATTTAATCTGCCAAATGCCTGAAAAAGAAATTCCTGCGGATTCTTGAAGTGTAGGTTTATTTAATAACTCTATAAACCCACTGGTTTAAGAAGGGACTTTTGAGGTAATCTAGTCTATCTCTCCCTCCCTTCAACTTTATAGTTGAGGTCTAAGCAAGTAAAATGATTTGCTTAATAGTCGCAACAGCCAAGTCACGGCTGAACTAAGACTAAAACAAATGTTTTCTGATCCAAGCCTAGCCCCTCTTCGACGAGAACAGGATGCTGCTTTTTCAAGTGCTCGGCCACTGCTTAATTTTATAGTATCTCCGAAATTATCTGCAAGACTGATCGGAAGCCTGATTTCTGTCGATGATAGAGTCTCGTTACTCCAGGGGTGGCCACCAGGCCTGCGGCATCAGTGCGGCCTCCAAACTCCTCTCAGGCTCCTCTCGAGATCTGCTACGTCCAGACCTGCAACATCCCTGGGTAGCTACACACACTCTGAAGTTTGAGGGGCAGGGTTCTAGATAACAGTCATTAAGCATTTACCATGATTTATTTCGTTTGCTGCTTGGGTCCCTTCAAACTATACTTCCCTCTTCATTTTGATGGTATAGTGAGAGCTCCTGAAAAGGTTCTCCCCAGGGCTTTTTCCTTGATGAGGACACTGAAAGGCTTTGAGAGCATGGGTGATGTTTTTGCCATTTGTTCCTACAGATAGTGAGACTTGAATATAGAAACAGGCCTTTATGGATCGCTTCAGTGAAAGTGGTTTTGATGTCTGCACCATGGAAAATAACTGCATCTCATATAGTCAGAGAAGAGTGTAGTTTCCTAGGTTCTGGCCTAGTGATAGAGAGAGTTTTAAACCTACTCCCAAGCAAAGGGACCGAAAGGCCAGATGGGCCCTGGCCTGTGGGGCTCAGTTGGTAGGGCATCTTTCCAACTGAAGGCAAAGCGAAAGGTTGCCAATTGGATTCTTGGTCAGGCAAGGCACATGCCTGGGTTGCAGGTTTGGTCCCCAGTCGGGGCACATGTGATTGGCAATGCTTGATGTTTCTCGTGTCATTGTTTCTCTTCCTCTCTTTCTCCCTCACTTGCTCGCTCTCTAAAATAAAATAAAGTAAACATTAAAAAATAAAAATGCTAGATGAACTAGTGAAATTGATTACATTGGAGGACTGCAGGCATGTGATGAAACGCTAGCTCAGGGGAGGATGGGCTAGTAATTTACTCGAGAAAACAATTAGTTCATGGACTAGAAATCACATGTAGTCACTCAGATGGTGCCATGCGAGTGTGTAGAACATGGAAAATATAATCAGTGCAATTTTATTACGAAAGAGAGTGATGTATGTTTTAAGTGTCACTGAAGCTTGTTAGGATGAGTCTCAAGTTTGGAATCTAGTGCTAAAAAGTTCTAGGTCTAAAACATTAAAGAGGTCTAGTGCTAGACCTATTCAAAAGGCAAGACCTACCAGGAGGTGAAGCAGGGGATCTGAATGTCGAGACAATATATGGCTGCTGGGGAATGCATGAACCAGAGGTGGAGGGGAAACAGAGAACTTATTGGAAAGAGGAACAGAGATAACAAAATTGTGTTCATTTGTTACAGGCCACCTCAGCGGGTGGAAAAAAAAATGGTAGATCTGTACCTGATGTAGATTGAAAATAGGAAGTGGCAACACACACAAAAAAAGGACAGGAGACCTTACTTAGTCAATGCTTACTGAGCTATAATTACAGTTCTTTGACTTCCCTTGTTGAAGTTTATTTATCTCAAGGTAGAGCATTTCCGAACTTTACAGAATTCCAAATGTTAAAGAGAAATTAATCAACCAAGTAGCAACGACAAAAACCTTCAGAAAAGGCAATCACATCCAGTTGTTTGTTGTTGAAGTCCTGGAGCGTAAAGGAAGATTTCGTCGTCCATAGAACCTAGATTTTTTTGGAAGACAGTTATTGAAAGTTTCAAGGGGAAAAAAGATAGACGTTACTACGGGGCAGTTCTGGAAAGGATAACGAACCAGGAGGTTTGTGTAACTGTTAAAAATATCATTCAGAACATCCAATGCAGTGGTGCTTGGGGAAGAGTTAGGAAAAAGTCAGACAAGCAGAGAAACGGGGAATGGTTGTGTAAGTACCGCTCCTCCGGGCAGGACAAAGAGGACAGCAAGCAAGTGTAGATGACGAGATGTTGCAGACTTGCACAGTTAACATCCAGATACCTGCTGAGAAAAAGTAAAATGAAACTTGAAGCTCAAAATGCGTGGTGGTTTTAAGAAATGCTGTAGGTTAAAGCAGTTTTTCTTCAAGTCCCCTAAAGTTGTGTCTAAAACTTGGCTGCTGCCTAGGGCCCAGCCGGGTGGTGTAAATTCATTGACGGCAGAGAAAGTGGTTTTTATTTTGTATCCGTTTATGATACTGACCACTAGGCTGAAAGGGACACGTGAGCTTTCATAAGATGGGCGAAGATCCCTCCCGGGAGAGTTTAAATCTAGAACACCAGAACTGTTTCAGTGATCTAGGAACTTTGAAAGGTGCGGAAAGCACACGAGTAGGTTTAATGCTAGCTCTGGATCACACAGATTGTTTACAGACCACTGGAAGGGGAAGTTGTTGTCGCCAGTCCCCCGCATGGATTTTCACTACGGAGGCTTGTCATGCTACCCTTCTCTCTTTTACAGAATTCAGGCTGGTAGATCAGGAAATGCACTAGATTTAGTTCATCTAATCTCTGGTAGAAAATAGGATTTGTTTTTGTGCTGTCTTAACAGCAGATCTGAGACAGGAGAAATGACTGTTAGAGTAGTTAGGTGGAATAATATTTGTCTGAGTGATTCCATTCAGAGGTTGCTCTCACACGTATGATTGGGGGAACTTTTCTAACGATGGATCCTAGGACTGCATTCTTACCCTACCTGTTCAACATTTTTCCTAATTTTCTCCTTGTTTCAGGGGCCATTGTAGGAAGCTTACAAAAACTGCCCAGTTTAGGCAAACTGACTCTCTCTCGGTGGTCAGGGCACTACAGTCCAGCTGAACCCAGGGGGAGCGTTGGAGTTTTCAGAGTGGAAATGGCAGCCGCGTGACACTCCCGCCCTTCCCTGAGCCTGTGTGCACAGCCCCGAGGTAGGAGGGCATTTTCTCCCGTGGAGCCCCCATCACAGCCCTCCTCAACCCCGTGGGGCCTGTGTTTTACATCTCCAGTCTAGACAAATGATTGACCAGCAAAATCTTCTGGATCCCTAATAAATACTGTTCATTAACGGTGTTGAGTAATTGCCGAGTGGCTATGAGTGCAGAGGTTGCCCGAAGTGGACTTATTTTATGTTGTTGGTTAAGTATCGAACACTGTGCTTCAGAATTCAGGTGACGTGAGGATGGGACAGCACCTTTCAGGAAAGTTAAACTGCCGAACGAGTAAATTCGTCCACGAAGAATGCCACCTCGCCTCTGTAAACATGGAATAAACTAAGGAATACCCAGGGGCAGGACCAGGAGCCTCCTTAAAGAAATAATTTATAGTCTGATATTATACTAGTGAATGAGATCATAAAATTATGAAAGGGATTAAAAAATGTTAAGGCATACCTGGTACAAAGTGGGCAGGGCCGCATGGAGGGGGAGGGAGGGTGGGCAAGGTGGCGCCTGGCCAGTGATTTGCCCAGGATTTCTCCAGGGGTGGAGGCACCTGGAGGGGAGGAGGGGTGGGGGACGGGTTCTCCCCGCACTGCTAGCTGCCCTTCCTCCACGCCCATCCTGGGATCCCGGAGCCCCGCCCCTCCCCTCTCTGCTTCTACTAGGGGCAGGGAGGGGAGGCAGACCGATACTATGTGGGACCCTGAAGAGGAGAGGCAGGGCAGGCACCTCTGGGGAGCCTCCTCTTAGCTAAGCGTTTTGCTCAAGGAACTTTTGGGAAACAGCTTAGTCTGTAGAACTGGACTTCTTTTTCAGAAGGATAACATTACCAGGAAACTTGGATGTTACTTTTCAAGTTTGGGATGTGGGAGGGCAGACAGGAGGAGGCAAGAGGTTGGATAAATAATACATCCATGGAGCACAGGGAATCCTCTTGGTATATGATGTTACAAATTATCAAAGCTTTGAGGATTTTAGAAGACTGGTATGCTGTAGTGAAGAAAGTGGGTGAGGAGTCAGAAACTCAGCCACTGATTGCCTTGGTGGACCATAAAAATACAGCTTTCTTGGAGTAAGCAAATTGCTCGAGGAGAAGATTCCTAAAGACGTGTACAGCCTTCTCAGTTTCAGTCTTGATGATTGATATATGTAACTGCTCTGCTAGTTTGGCCAATTCCTGCTAAGGAAGTGATCATGAATTACAGTATGTAGTCGCACAGAATGTTAGTATCTAGGTAAAATGAAGAGATTATAGATGAACATTTTCCTGAATATTATTTATTGCATAATCTGTCACTGGCCCAATTTCATATGACCATGTAATGAAAGATGCTATGATTTGGGTTTCTAAGTTGGTATTACATTAGTATGGTAGTGTGCATTCATTTTCTTTTGGGGGGATAAAATTACTGGGGTGGCCAAAAAGTTCATTTGGTCTTTCTCCTAAGACGGCTCTAGTAACCCTTAGTTGTCTTTAACTTCGCTTGAAACAATTCTGTTAGATTGTATTGTGACAGCTGTCATATCAGCCTTCATTTTTTAAAAAATAGATCACAATTGGTGAATTTTTGCATAGATATTTTAATATTGAAGAAAGAAAATAAGCAACATGTTCGGTATGTTGTGCTTTATTGTTTCAAGAAAGGTAAAAACGCAACTAAAACAAAAGATTTGTGGAGTGTATGGAGAAAGTACTGTGACTGATGGACGGTGTCAAAAGTGGTTTGTGAAGTTTTGTGCTGGAGATTCTCACTGGATGTTGCTCCACGGTCGGGCAGACCAGTTGAAGTTGATAGTGATCAAATCGAGACATTAATTGAGTACAGTCAATGTTTATACCACGTGGGAGATAGCTGACACACTCAAAATACCCAAATCAATAAACTTATTGGTGAAAATGAAAAATGTCTTTTATTTTACAGTAAAAACCATACAGACTTTTTGGCCAACCCAAATTATTTTTCAAAATTTAAAGCATGGAATCTTAGATTGTGCATAGAATGTAGCTTGAAAAATCATTGTTCAAAATGCATAAATCTTTATTACGATTTTTACATACAAAAATTTTAAAATAGATATAACGGATAACTTCAGTAAAAAGAAAAAATAACCTCAGAAAATTTGCCTAGTCCTTTAATTTTTGAATAATATGATTTTGTTTTATCCCTTCACCATGAATTTTACATTCCTTACAAAATATGTATATCGATCAATTAATGAAGATATAATTCATTTACCAAAATAATGACTCTTATTCTATAATAGTTCCTATAATTAAATTATTAT
>PVKM010013040.1:0-21607 GCA_004027735.1 Carollia perspicillata
TCCCTAAATCCCATATTCCCCTTTCCCTCTTGACAGCTGTCATCTGTTTTCTGCATCTTTGAGTCTATTTCTATTTCTTTGTTTGCTCACTAATTTTGTTCATTAGATTCCACATACAAGTGAAATCACATGGTATTTGTCTTCCTCTGACTAGCTTATTTCACTTAGCACAATACTCTCCAGGTCCTTCTGCACTGTAGCAGAAGGCAAGATTTCTTTCTTTTTTACGGCTAAGTAGTATTACATTGCATAAACAGACCACAGCTTTTTGATCCACTCGTCTACCGGTAGGCACTTCAGCTGCTTCAAAATCATGGTTATTGTGAATAGTGCTGTAATGAATATAGGTGTATATATAGTTGTGAGTTAGTGTTTTGCGTTTCTTCAAATATATTCTTGGAAGTGGAATCTCTGGGTCATAAGGCAATTTCATTTTAATTTTTTGAGGAAACTTCATACCGTTTTCCACAATGGTTGCAGGAACCTGCATCCCCACCAACAGTGCAAAAGGGTTCCCCTTTCGCCATATTCTCACCAACACTTGCTGTTTGTTGATTTATTGATGACAGGCATTCTGACAGGTGTGAGATGATACCTCGTTATGGTTTCAATTTGCATTTCTCTGATGATTAGTGACATCAAGCATCTTTTCATATGCCTATTGGCCATCTGTGTGTCTTCTTTGGAAAAGTGTCTATTCAGATCCTTTGCCCATTTTTTAATTGGATTGTTTTTTTTTATTTTTTTGGTGTTGAGTTTTATAAGTTCTTTATAAATTTTGGATATTAACCCCTTATCAGATGTATAATTGTTGAATATATTCTCCCATACACTGGGTTATCTTTTCGTTTTGTTGATGGCTTCCTTTGCTGTGCAAAAACTTTTTAGTTTGACATAGTTCCAGTTGTTTAAAAAGAAAAATCTTTAAAAAGTCACAAATAAAAGACACATGAGGTACAGGGGAATAACAAAAGGAATGTCGGCAAGTATGTTGGCCAGAAGACAGTGGGACATTTTTTTAATATGCTACAGGAGGAAAAAAACAGTTGTGAACCCAGAATTCTATACCTGGTAAATAGAAATATCTTTGAAAAATGAGAATAAAGCAGGCATTTTCAGACAAGCAAAAGCTGAGAGAATTAATTGCCAGCAGACATACACTATAAGGAATATTAAAGGAAGCTCTACAGGCTAAAGGATTTAGACACCAAATGAAATCTAAATCTATAAGAAGAAATGAGGAAGACCAGGAATGGAAATATATTTATAACTATTTTTTTATAATTTCTTTAAAACACATAGACTGTTTAAGTGAAAAGGAATTATCTTTTTGGAGTTTGGCGTTTAGCATGCATGTGTAAGTAAAACCTAGGAGAGCAAGAGCGAAAAGAATAAAGAGAGTAGTAAATGAAATTATAATAAGATTCTTACATTTTCTATAAAGTGCAATATGAAATTGAATTAGAGTTTGATAAGGTAAGGACTCCTATTGAGAGCTGACGGTAACCAGCTCCCATGCCGTGCCCGAAACTGACTTGTTTCCTGGGATGTCTGGTCATTCTTTCTCACGTTCAAGGCAAGGAAAATAAAATGGGTAAAGTGGTAGACTTCAACCCAATTATACCAATACCTATTCAAATCCCAACGGGCACACGCACAAATTAAAAGCAGAAATCAGTCTGGATGAAAAAAAGTGAGACCGAACTATGGCCAGTCTATAAGAAAAGTTCTTTTATATAAAGAGACTCAATTAGGTTTTAAGTAAACGAATAGAAAAAATATACTTGGCAACAATAAACCTAAGAAACCTTGTGTAGCTATATTAATATCATAGAAAATGAACTTAAAGAGAAAAATATTACAAAAGATTAAAAAGGCATATTCTAATAATAAAGTGTCGACTCATCAGGAATACATAATAATTCTAAATAAGTATACACCTAGTAACAGAGCTTCAAAAGACATGAAGCAAAACTGACAGAACTCACATATTCTAATACTCCTTTCTCAGTAGTTGAAAGAATAAAAAGATTTTAAAAATTAGAAGGATATAGATGATATGAACAAAACTACCGATCAATTTAACCTGATTGACATTTATAGAATGCCATAACCAACAAGTGCAGAATACACATTTTTTTCAAGTTTGCATGGGACATTTACCAATGTTCACTATAAGCTGGGTCATAAAATAAGTCTCCATAATTTCAGAAGATTTAAATCTTTCAGAATATGTTCTCTGACTACAGCAGAAACAAATCATAAACCAGTGGCTGATTAGAAATCAGTAGCATGATATCTAGAAAAGATTAGAATTTAAATGACATACTTTAAAATAACCAATTGGTCAAAGAAGAAATCACAAAGTAGATTTTAATTGAATTAAAATAAAGATAGTATATTAAGTTTTGTGAAATATAACTGGCAGTAATGAGAGAGATGTGTATAGCTTTAAATGCTTATGTATTAGAAACAAAGAAAGGTTTCAAATAAGCTCCTTAAATTTCCAACTTAAAAATCCATAAAAGGTAAGCAGAATAAGCTTAAACAGGTAGAAAGATGCAAACACTAAATTAAGATTAATAATAGAGAATATAAACAAACAGTAGTGAAAACTAACAAAGCAAAAAGTGAGTCCTTCAAAAAGATTTTAAAAAGTATTAAGCCTCTAGTAAGCCCGATTAAGAAGCAAGTGGCCCCAAAGATAAAAATGTAAAACTCAGAATTATGCACTCATTGCTGCTAATTGGATTGAAGTATGCTCTGGTGTATCGTTGGGTATAGAGCCTAGGAAGTCATTTTTCTAGGCTCACCACTGAGTTTTTGAGAAAAGCATTTAAGCATTTTCTTCCTTGCCTGTTTCTCCAACTGTAAGCCCAAAGAGAAACACTAAAACCAGAAAAAGTATGAGTGGAAGGAAGGTGAAAATACTGTGAAATAGTACAGAATCCATGGTTTGAAACTGGTAAGATGCTCTGACTGGTGTGACTCAGTGCGTCGGGAGTCCTACCACAAACCAAAAGGTCACTGATTTCCCAGGCAGGGCACACGCCTGGCTTGGGAGCCAGGTCCCCGGGGGGCCTTGCAAGAGGCAACAGATCGGTGTTTCTCTCACACATTGATGTTTCTCTCCCTCTGTTTCTCCCTCCCTTCCCCTCTCTCTCAAAAAAAATAAATAAATAAATAATACCTTTAAAAAAAGAAACTTGTAAGATACTTTATAATCCTTGAAGAAAAGCACAAATAGATCAGTTGTGAAATCACCTTTTGTTTTTATTTATTTCTCTTTTGGGGGCTTAGGAAGACCTCATATATACAAAATCTGGTTATTCAGAATCCTTGATTCACAAACATTAGTGCCTTTGGTATGGGCACAAGTATCTTCTTTTCATGTATTTATTTTTATTTTTTGCTTTTGTTTAATTATTTAATGAAAAACCTATGAACCTGTCATGCGATCTAATGACTACAAATAACCCTCGAATTAAACTTACCTACTTGCTATCCTCCTCAACGCCAGAAATAACCATTCTCCTGAATTTTGTGTTCATCATTTTTTCTATGTGTAAACAATGTTATTTAGTTTTGCTTATTTTTTATCTCCATCAACTTTCTCATTCAATATTATGTTACTAAAACTCATCCACATTGTTGTGGGCAGTTACAGTTCACTCATCTTATTGGGCGAATATGCCACAAAATGACTTATCTTTTTTGATGGTGTTCTATTGTTGTTTCCCAGAACACGAATGTTCAGGGAGGGCACGAGGACATGCCTGGGACTGGAACTGCTGAGTCATGAGATATGACTTCATGAGATACAGCCAAATTGTTTTCCAAAATGGATGTAGTGACTTATACACCTACCTGAAATGTAAAAGTGATTCTGTTTATTTACATCCTTTAAAATATTTGATGTCGTAAAATTTCTTAATTTTTGTTGATGAAATGGGTACAAAATGGCACCTTGTAGTCTTGATTTGCATTTCCTTTTTAACTAATAAGCTTGAGCATCTCTTCAAATATTTTTGGCTATGTAAGTTACTGTTTTTTAATGAAATACCTCTTCATTTCTTTTGCTTATTATTTTATTAGATTGTTCATCTTTTTCTTATGAACTTTAAGGAGTCGTTTAAACTCTCGCAATAGTATTGTTTGTCATATGTAACAAATACCTTCTCTCTGTGGCTTGTCTTTTCACTTTAGAAAGATCTTTTTTGTTGAGTAGAATTTCTTTGTTCTAATGTAGTTATATTTCTCAAGCTTTTATATTTATGGCCAGTACACTTTGTGGTATTGTTTAAAATATCCAGCCCTGGCTGGCATAGCTCAGTGGATTGAGCACGGGCCTGCGAGCCAAACAATCACGGTTCGATTCCCAGTCAGGGCACATGCCTGGGGTGCAGGCCAGTTCCTGGCAGGGGACACAGGGGACACTCGAGAGACAACCATACATTGATATTTCTCTCCCTCTCTCCTTCTCTTCCCCTCTAAAAAATAAATAAATAAAATCTTTAAAAAAATAAATAAAATATCCATAGCCAAAAAGGTATTCACTTATAGAACTCTGAAAGTTTTAAAGTTCTGCACTTGACACCTAAATCTTTATCCATGTGGAATTGATTTTTGTGTTTGGTATAAGGTAAGGATCTAATTTTGTTTTCTCCTTTATGGATAATTGTATCTGTCTTCTTTGTCTTCAGGCAGGGAGAGTGACAGAGAGCCGAAGAAGAAAATCTCTCAACATGTATATTTCTCATTGGAGTCACAGAGGAGAAGACTGTGTCACCCATCTGTGGGGACACAAACTAATGTACAGCCCAAAGATGTGTCATTGGATTGCAGGGATGGGAAGAGCCTTCAGAGTTATGGACTCCATCACTCAGCCTCCAGAGATGCCTTACCTAAATCACCCAGGACAGATAGGTAACTGACTCAGTTTAAAGTGTCTCTGGGAAAAGATTTCTCATTCCAACCCCTGCTTGTTTTTGTTATAAAGCTTCACCCCTGCTCGGCGGTAGAATCATACTCATTTCCTTTATGTGGAACCCTACTGGAAAATAATTTACAATGACTTGCATGTGTATCACAGATTTCCCTAAAGATCACAAATTTAAATTAGGCTTAATTAGTATTGCAGATAAAGATTTTGAACCTGAGTCCAAAAATCTTTTACCGTCCTGTAAAAGATCTGCCTCTCTCTCAGACCATGTCATAGCATCGATGTGGGTGGGGATCCCAGGGTTCAGTAACAGCATAGAGAATATTGGTGGCCCTTTTCTTCACCAAAAAACATTGCAGTAATTTAATTTTAGTTAAATCTAACCCATTTTTTTTAGCCCTGAAGAGCACAGGGGATGAAATAGAGTTTAAAAAAAAAGTAATTATTTTAAACAATAGCAACAGCAACCACCACCAAACAATGAATTACAAACAGTGAATTTAAATCTAATTCTAATTCTCAGGGGCTTTTCCCTTTTAACTTCTCTAGGTCACAGGGAAACAAGGGGCAAAAATACCTAGGCCGTGTTCCATTTTTAGCCAATCAAATACTGGAAACAGAACAAGAAAGCTCTCCTTGCAAACCAAATACAAGATCCCACCCTTGGATAGATATTTTATCTAGTAATAAAAATGCTACGTGTCTTCCTATTTGTAAAGAATGTAAAACATGCCAGGAGACTTATCCAAACTTGATGATTCTGAGAGAGGCCATAAATAATTTCTTCTTTCTACTACAGTCTGACGCTCTTGTTTCCTGATGACATTTTCTTCTCAGCACCTCTCAGTTTGCTTGCCTTCCATATCATTACAGCAGATCCTTTGCCATGGCTAAAGGATACTTTTTTTTTACAGGCGGGGTTTGAATTATGGTTCTCCTGCCCAGCTTTAGTGCTCTCGAGGTAGACATCCAAGAAGTGAGTCATAAAGGCACACATCAGTTTGAGGTGGAAGGTGATGATGGTGGCTTTATTGCTTTTATAGACAACAGGAAAAGCAAGGCACATTTAGGGGTAAGGGCTGGGAGAAGATATATAAGCATTTAATTTCTTTTTAGTTAGAAAAATCGCTTACATAGTAATGTTGCTAATAGCAATCTAAATAAAGGCTTAATTGAGGCTGGTGCTAAGATTATTCGAACACTGAAATAGGCTTTAAAAGTAAAGCTGAAGGCTGCATTCCTTGGCAATTAGTAAACGGACTACAAGTGATATTTCTGTTTTCATTTCATGTTCAAAGACATGTACTCACAGCCCCCCCCCCCATTAAATTGGAAGCTATACAAATTCTTTTGGATTCAGATTAAAAAGTTCTTGGTTTCTTGCTTTGCCTCTGCCATGAATGTGATGAATGTTGGGAGAAAAAAATCACTCTAAAATTTTCATCTATTTTTGTTACTCTATTAACTGGAGATGACCAACACATTTTACAAGGCCTTTGTCAGAAGTAAAATTAATTCAGTATGATTAACTACTACATGCTATGTTTACACACAATGCCTGATTTTTCCCTGAAGTAACTTGAAAGGCATCTGGATTCTGCTCTCCAATCTTGGTGTAGAACTGAAAAGGGCAAAGCAAAGAATTATGGAAAAGACTATGGATGGAATTCCCAAAGCATGGTTTATAGTGTATTTTTAAGAGAAATTGGAGAAAGGACTAAAAGTATCTTTCCTGTGCTTTTTTTTCTAGGTTTCAACTTTGTGTTCTAAAAAAAAAAAGGCAAAAATCAAAGAATTGTATTGGAGACTCCCAATGTGGAAGTGTCAAAACTTGGATGCCAGTGTGAGAAGTAGACAGAGGGGCCAGGGAAGGAGTCCCTTGTCTTTCATCCCTTTCAAGTGTCCCTTTGATGAGTAAGCACCTGGTCCACAGGCAGGACCTGCAGCCTTTCAGCCAACACGTGGCCAGGATGGGGCCAGCCGCGCCAGGACAGTCATGCAGCAGGGCTGGAGGGGCCTGTTCCCTCATCGAGTCAGTGTTTCCCACAGATCAGTTTACTTGTGTTTGGTTCCTACAGCTGTCTAGATAATGTAAGAGGGAAGGAGATAAAGAAGCAAATGGGTAGTGCAAAGTCACTCATCACCAGATTTCTTGTCCCGTTCAGTGGCAAATGGTTGGTCATTGTTGGCTCTTTTATATCCTGGGGAAGACACTGTTCTTCAGATTGATATCTGCACCTCCAGTGGGACATACAGTCAGTGTCTTTTTCAGTGAATCCATATGCTATTCTTATAACTCCCAGAATAGCTTGCCAATGGCCACAGTCCTTTTGAAAACAAAAAGTGTGTGTGTAGGAGGCATTTGTATGGATGGTATGGAAGAGGAGTTTAAATGGAGGCAGGATTCTATTGGATAGCGGGGAGGTCAGGAAGGAGCACGAACATGTAAACTACAAAAATTGGAATGAAGTAAAATCATAAAGCACTGAGACACTCTGGCATAAATGCTTACATATTAAGCAGTATATCACCTACGGGGAAAATAAAACAAAAAGATGATAGTATGAACTGCTGAGCTGTCTCAAAATATAATGATTTATTTGGTCTTTAAAAAAAATCTATTCAGGAAAAACTACAAACACAATTTTACCTTTCTAAGTTACTTTTTACTTGGTTTCTAGATACAATAAAAATTTGAGCTTTTAAGTTTTATTTTTAAGGACATAAGGGAACCTTCAGGGGTAGCAGTGTTATTACTTTTGAGAAAAAAAATTGGCTTTGTGACAACTGAGGTTGGGCTGGAGAGAGCATTCCACATTCTGTGTGCACAGGACACAATGACATCTGAAGGCCGCCAATAGAATGAAGCCTGGTCTAAAAGTATGCTTTTTTAAAAGTTAAATCTATACAGGCCAAAGGGCTCAGGCCACTCTGCGAGGCCTTTCTCCTCCTCCTCCAGCCCCATCTCTCCTTCCTCTGCAAGCCCACAACTTTTTATTGTCATTTCTCAGGCCACGTACCCTTGTGCCCTTCACAACCCTACTAAGTGTCTTGAGGTCTTAGGCCATGTTTTAGGTTCAGCTGCCTGCACCCATGCCCATGATGACTGAGGGAGTTCTCTCAGGAGGCGTCTGTAGGTTAGTGAGAGGAGAAGACCCTGAACCGGGGATTTAACCTAGTGAGAGCCCCAGGTTAAGGCTGGGGAAAATACAGCTTCCCCCGGAACCTCCCAAGCTCTGGAGCATAAATTCTACTGCAGAGTCTGTCCTGCCTCGAGACAAAGGAGCGAGACTTTTGTATGCTTCCCTAGTGTTCCTGACCTCAAATAAGGGCATATTAACTGAGGCAAGGTGGCTTCTGTTGCCCAAGTTCAATGGTCTGGACGAGGCAGCTGAGGTGAGCCGTCAGCCAAAGTACTGGCAGAAGCTGGGAAGACAAGAACATCAACCAACAAATGAAAGGGTTTCTAACAATCTGGGTGAGTCATCAACATCTTCGGTTTCAGACTAGCCTAGAAATCAGCACCGTGATTCCAGAACGGGGGGGACATTCTGCAGCAGAATCAACTGAGTTACAAGCAGACTTTGGACAGCCTATGGTATAGGGTGAGGACTCTATTGGCAGGAGCCAGCATGGACTAATCAAGGCCTGGGACCAAATGGTACTAATAAGGGTAACCACAATAATAGCTAATACTTGTACAGTGTTTATTGCATCCGTAAACTATTCTAAACCCCTTACCTAAATGAACATATTTTTGTTCATCATGATAGCTGAATGAGGTAGGTACTGATATCATTCCCAATTTACAGATGAAGACGTTAATTTACATGTGAGGAATTAACATTTACAAAGAGGTTATATAACTTCAACAAAGTTACAAAGCAAGCAGGTGACTGAGCTGAGTTTTAAATCCAAGGGGTCCCTACTCTAAGCCCCTTTGCTCTATATGGCTTCTCTGAATCAGCATCACCTCCCCAATCCAGAATTTAGCTACCATTGTCAGTAAGGTGGGTATGGTATGCGTATTGCTGCTATAACAATTACCACTAACTTAGTGGCCTAAACAACACATTTTTATTGTTTTCTTGTTCTGGAGGTCAGACGGCTGAAATAGGTCTCACTTGGATAAAATCAAGGCGTCAGCTCAGCAGGGCTCCTTCCAGAGGCTCTAGGGGGTAATCCATTTCCTTGCCTTGTTCAGCCTGTAGAAGCCTCCTTCATTCCTTGGTGTGTGGCCCCTTCCTCTTTCTTCAAAGTCATCAGTGTAGCCTCTGCAAATCTCTCTCACTCTGACTTTCCAGCCTCCCTCTTTTACTTACAAAGACGCTTGCTGAACACTTTGGGTCACCCAGATAATCCAGGATAATCTCCCCATCTCAAAATTTTTACTTTAATCACGTCTGTAAAATCTCTTTTGCCACACAAGGCAGCATTTCGTAGGTTCTGGGGTTTAGGGTGGGGACATCTTTGGAGAGGTCTTGTTCTGCCTACCACAGGGTGGCAAGGAGCTGTCTCAGGTTTAGTTTTGGTCACTTAACCTAGAAGAAAAGGGGTTCAAATATATTTTAATTTAAATTGTGGAAGAATATAGTCACATATATTTCAGATCTGCATGTGTAAAATGAGATCTGTACCTGGTGCTATGGATGGTATAAACATCCTATAACTTGCATTTATTCACTCATTCATTTAACAGACATTCATTTACCACCTGCCATGAACTGTTACATGAGAGAAATGATCTTCTCCTATGTTTCAGTCATCTCACATTTTGAGGTCAACTTGTTGGGGCTCAGGCTAACCCAACTGACACAGCTAAGTTTGAGAATGCAATTTTAAATATAAGCACTAGAGGGTAGGTTACTCAAAGTCTAACAGCTTTCTTGTTACTTGGGTTAGATTATCTGTAATTTTTTAAAATTGTGGTAAAATACACATAACATAAAATTCATCTTAACTATTTCTAAGTATATACAGTTCATTAACGTTGAATAGATTCACACTGTTGTGAACCAGGTCTCCAGAACTTTTCTGTCTTGCAGAACAGAACTTCTATAGCCATTAAACAGTAACTCTCCATTTCCTCATCCTGCCAGCCCCTGGCAACCGCCATTCTACAGTCTGACTCCATGACCTTGATTTCTCTAGGTACCTCATATAAGTGAGTTATACAGAATTTGTCTTTTGGTGACTGGCTTGCTTTACTTAATGTAATGTCTTCTGCATTGATCTGTGTTGTAGCATGGTTCAGAATTTCTTTCCTTTTTAAGACTGAATAATATTCCGTTGTTTGTATATGAGTATATCACATTTGTTTATGGACATTTGGCTTGCTTCTCTGTGGTTCTCTCGGAGTATAGAAGCCTCTCTACAGGAGGAGGTTCCCACAGGTAACCTTTCTGTTTAGCTCATTATTTCTTCACCTTCTCCTGACCTTCCCTACCAACTGCATTCTAATTGTGAAACGACACAAATTCAGGTATTTAGAGGATAATTGAATCAAAGTATGTTCAGATACAATACATGGTTTAAAAAACTGAGCATTCACTTCTTCATTTCCCCCCACATTTTGGTGTTCCAGACATAAAAAGTAAATCTACAAAAAATCAGTTGAAAATAAGAGTAAGGAAGGGCATTGCTATAAAATGTAAAACCTGAACTTGACATCGAAACACAAAATTATATTCATTACTCTGAAAATTTTTATTTTCCTCCTGCTGAAGAATAATACAGAATTTTATAGCTCTGTTATTATACATAGATTTTTGATCTATCTAAAATAGAAAGCCTAAAATTTATACCCCCTGAGTTTTAAAAAGATGTTGTTCAGCTTTACATTAAAACAGAAAAAGATTGTTCCAAAATCCAGTTTGGGTCCGAAGTTAGAGCTGTTTCATCATCTCAGCAATTAATAAAGCTTGGGTTCTTAGTTTTTGAAAAAAAACAACTATGACACTCTACTTTTGGTATCCATCCTACAGAAACATTGCCAAATGTACAAAAGGTAGCAAACAATGAGGAAAAGGAATATGCAATGAGCAAAGATGTTCATTGGATTATTGTTTGTATAAGAGAATAGAAGTGTCCTAAATAACCAACAATAGGAGAATGGTTATATGAATCGTGGTACCTCAATACTACAGAATAATGTGTATCCATTTAAAAGAATGCAGCAAATAATCATATCGCTACCTGGAAATAGCTCCAAACATATTGTTAAGTTAAATAAAAGCAAGCCAAAGATTAATAAATTGGTTATTTATTCAATTCATATTTGCTGAGAGTCAACTATCTAATAGCTAGTTGTGAAAATTTAATGAGGTATCCACTCGTGAAAAACTTACTTACAACACAGCTTGACCCATATATTAAGTGCCCCCAATGTCATTTTACCAGGTAATATTCAGGTTACCTAAGCAGAATAACAAAATAAGCAGAATTACCTCCAAGACATAATTCTATCACCTGCTTAAGCTAGGCCGGTCCATTGTGAAACTGAACTTGACTTCATTATCCCCTTACCTGCTTTGCAGATTTGCTTCTCTTCAGGCTTTCAGAGTCCTTGGGCAACAGCACTTCCAGCCCCTTCCCTTCCCACCCCCTCCCCATCCCCCGTCTGCTCAGGATGCTTCATGTGGCCCCTCTTACAGACCTACCATCTTTGGGCAGAAGATTAAATATTTATTTGTCTGGGGTCCCATGCCTATAATATCCTGACAGAATTATTAGCTAATCCGAAGGAGTTTAAACCAGATCTACAAGACTTTGAGAAGAACCTTCGTTTTTCATAAAGACATCTCCATTTAGTAGTATGACTGGAAACATTCTCCTCTTACGGCACAACGGCTAGGTCTCTACCACTCCCGGTTCAGAACCTGGGTTCTGCAGTCCTGTGGAAGCCCAGATCTACCCCTGGGTTTTAGTCCTGTGATCTAGCACAGATTACTTAATGTTTCCAATGAGAATTTCTCATTTGTAAACTGAGAATTAGATGTAATTTTTTTTAAGATCTTTGGAAGGCTTATTAAGAGAATAGATGTAAAGCTCTAAGCACGGTGTAGGGCATAGGAGGTACTTACAGGCAGAGATGGGACCGCCTGGGTAAAGGGGTGGATGCACAGGCAGCTTCATGTGTCTGGGTCACTGTCTCATTAATACGTATGGTTGGTCTCCGCTCTTGATTACAGCCATAAGCTTTCTGAAGATGGGACCCTGCCTTCTACTAAAATTTTTCCCCATAGCCCAGGTGGCTTGGTTCCTATAATCTTCAAGGAATCTTTCTTGCCTTCTTTGAAAGACTGTGGTCTGGACCATGCATCTGTTTACATATTATGATGCTATATACGGACTTTCAAGGGTAAAGAAAAGAACACACGACTTGAGTCATAAAACTTAAATTTTCATCACAACTCTGCCTTATTTGTCACTTTAACTTTCTGGGCTACACTTTTCTCACCTGTAAAATGGGGGTGATATCACTGGCCCCACCTACCTCACAGGCTCATTTCAGGACTTAAAGAAGGAAGCAGATTCCAAAATTTAAAAAACTATATATACTTAATGTTTTCATTGCTTTTACTAAAAAAAAATGTCCTTTGCCTTTGTTACTGCTTCTTTTCTTAAAGCCTAGAAAGATGAGTGAAAAATTAGAGGAGAAAAGGTCCTTGATTTGTCAGCTGCTGAGTTCCTTCTAGCTTCCTCCCTGCCATCACTGAGTGAACAACATGATCTCAGGAGCACACTCATTCATCTTGATCTCCCGAAGTGCATATCACACAGTTCTCGTTATCCTTGGCCCCATGTGAAGCAATTTTCCCAATAAAAGAATGAGAACTATATGTTCAGTATTAGGGCTAGGTTTTCTAGCCTTCAAGTGAGGAAGAAAATGTAGATGAAGAAGAAGAAGGAGAAGGAAGTGGTGGAGGAGAAGGAGAAGCTATCAATTAACAGTTATCAGCACTTTCTACATGCCAGGCACTCTGCTACATCTTCTATACCATCTTATTTAATTCTCATACCAACCCTTAAGAGCCAGGGATTTCTACTAGTCATCTACACAGACTAGGAAACTTTGGAAGTTTATCAGGGTTAAATAATCTTCCCGAGACCACACCACGAGTTTGTGGCAGGATTATGTCTTTTGGACCCCAAGGAACATAGTCTTAAGGTCTGTGTTATTCTTCTGGCCACACTGTCCAATCCAGAAAGCACTACATTGAGCTCTATCAATATTTTGTTGTTGGCAGAACAGAAGAATGCTGTATAATTTCTAACTCTATTAACCTTGAGATCTTCATTTCTGAGAAAGGAGGGTTCAGATTCTATTACATGTTTATGATATTAAATTTGACCATAAAATATTTTTGGGGGAAATAATAAGAGCAGAACCAGGTTATTCTGGATTTTAATTTCTCTGCAGCATTCATACCAAGCTAACCTTTTCCCAGGCTGTTTCCAGCTAATAGCTGAGCACACTGAGGTACAAGAATCCCGGGGATTCCTGCTTGACATGGGACTCCTCTAATCGGAAAATTTTGCTCTGGATTTTTCCTCCTAACCCTGGACGATGTTTTCTCAGAGCTGTGCTGTGCTCTGAGTCTCTTCCTACTCCAGCCTTCTTCTCTCCTTTCACAGGTTGGAGCAGGCACCATGGCCTGAAGGCTTCCTGCTGCTCTTGCTCCCTCTCTCCTTCAGCCTCTGCGGCAACGTCACCCAATAAATCCATTGCACTCTCAGTTCACTTTGACATCTGCTTCTCAGCTGAAACTGACACACATCCTCACTGACTCGTTGTGAAGATCCAATGAGATCCTTCATGTAAGGTACTTAGCATGGTGTTGGATTCCTAGCCAACACGCGTTGAAAACTGGTTGTTGAAATTTTGAGAAAGAAGAATAAAGTTGGAGTAATCACACTACTTGATTTTAAGACACTTTAAAGTTACAATGGCAGAGACAGCGGGAGTATTGGTGAAACAATATACATAGATCGATGGAACAGAATAGAGAATCTAGAAATAGACCCACACACGTATAACCAATTGATTTAGACAAATGTGCAAAAGCGATTCGATGCAGAAAAAAATAGTCTTTTAAAAAAATGAAGTTGGAATGATTGAACATCCCTAAGGAGAATAATCTTTACCTATCTTTACACTTTACACAAAAGCTAACTGAAAATGGATGGTGCAGCTATATGGAAAAACTAAAACTATGTGACTTTTAGAAGGAAACAGTAGAAAATACTTATAACTTAGTGTTAGTTCTTAAACATTTATCGTAAGTTACACTTTATCAAAATTAAAAAAGATTTTTTCAATGAAATACTCTGTTAAGAGGATGAAAACCCAACTGGAGACTGGAAGAAAATATTGGCAAATTTTATATTCCATCAATTACATACCCAGAATACATAAGAGCCCTCAAAATTCCACAGTAAGGAACCAATGAAAACTCGGGCAAAAGAGGAACAGATATTTCACCAAAGAGGATATAAGGGTGGCAAATAAGCACAAGAAAAGATGCTCAACACCATTAACCACCAGGGAAATGAAAACTGTGGTTACAGGAAAATATTACTATATGCCTAGTGCACAAGTTAAAATAAAAAATATTGACAATACCAAGTGCTAATAAGGATGCAAAGCAGCTAAAACTCGTATACAGAGCTGATGGGAATGCAGAAGAATACAACCACTTTGGAACTTTTCTGTAAAGTTAATTATAGACTTACCATGTGACTCAGCAATCCCTATGCCTGGGTATTTATTGTAGACAAATGAAAACTTGTACACAAATATTTATAGCATGGTGTTCTTGACTACCTAAAACTG
Source organism: Carollia perspicillata (assembly GCA_004027735.1). Classification (NCBI taxonomy): domain Eukaryota; kingdom Metazoa; phylum Chordata; class Mammalia; order Chiroptera; family Phyllostomidae; genus Carollia; species Carollia perspicillata. The sequence continues at coordinate 14,778 of PVKM010013040.1, forward strand.
GAAACAACCTAAATGCCTTTAAACAAATGATACATAAATTGTGGTACATGCATACAGTAGAATACTACTCAGCAATGAAAAGGAGCAAACTATTGACACAAGAAGTAACTTGGATGACTCTCAAAGTCATCACAACCAACGGTCATCAGTGCTATCTCCATGCCAACAGGAATCCCCAATTTGGGGGTTCCATGAAGAAGGACACTATTCATGCAAACAGCTCAATTATGACACAGCATGACTGTGAGAACAACATGGCTATGGGACCACTCATTATGTTATGGCTCAGTCATGAACCATCACAGCTATTAAGTGACCCTAGAGAGAGCCAGCCCCATCTGCTCCTGTCTGTTCTACCTGTTCTGGTCCACTTCACCCCACCTGCCCTGCTCTGCCCCTGTAGGACTTCTTTGGTGTTTCAGCTCCAGCCAGAAAAATGCTGTCTTCTATCTTCAAGGGAAAAGAAAAAAATAAACTCTGGGAGCCAAATGGGAGCTAACTTATGTAAAGAACCGTTTCCACCCCGGCCTCTGATTGGTCCAAGAAGACTGTCCTAATTGGTTGGAGTAGAGCCACTCTGATTTGTCAGCGAAGATGCTGTTTGTGACATAGCCGCGCAGCTCTCATTGGACAGGGAAAGTCTCAGTCCTTTTGGTTGAAGTGAAATTCCAGGAACCCCTTTATAAGGGCTGGCTCAGATGGCAGGAAAGCAGTGCAGGAGAGCAGTTCAGTGCAGGCTTCTCCAGGAAGCATGGCTTTTGTGAGATGCCCCTATTTGTAAATGGTTGCTAGGCTCCTTTTTTTTTTTTTAATTGAGCCTTGTTAGCCACCAGGAGCCCTTCTTAGTAGGTGTCTTCTTTCTCCAGGTCCACAGGCATTACACTGTGTGAAAAGTCACTTTTAAAGGGTGATGTACTATGTGATTCTACTCATATAACATTCTCTAAAAGCCAAAATTACAATGACAGAGAACTGACGTGTGGTCGGGGATGGGAGTGGGGAAGTGCGAAGGGGAAGCACGAGGAGTTTCCTGGGTGATGAAATCATTCTCGATCCTGAGTGTGGTGATGGTTACATGGATCCCTATGTCTGTTCAAATTTGTAAAAGTGTACAACAACCACAGCAAAGTTAATTATACTATATGATCATTCCAAACATAAAATTATCAAGATATTAGTCATTGAGGTTGCAAATGCTAAAATCCTTGAGCTTTTGTTATATCAATATAATTGCCATTGACTATTGTCTAACTCTTTTAAGTATTCTTCGTTTTCATTCCCCACACCCCGCTAAACCTACCATCAAGCTAAGCTCCTCCTTGCTGTGTCCTGAAACCTCATTCAATCCAATGTTAGATGAGGAAGGTTTTGCTCAGAAAATTGGTTCAGCAAAGGATAGCTATAAAATGCTATGAAGATTGCACAGTCGATTTACTTGAAGTTGGTGATGATGACAATGATGATGTTGATGACAATTATAATAACGGCATTCTGAAACTCTAGAGCATTTTCTCAGTGGCTCATACATGTGGGAAGAGCCTACCGGATATTAACAGTAACTCTTCCCATTGGCATTAAAGTCAGTGCGAAATGGGTTGAAGACTTCCTGGGGGATCGCCAGAGTGACACGCAAGTGTGACTTTAAAGGACAGAAGGATTCTTTTGGCTTCCTGGAAAAAAGCTCTCAATAGGTCTGCACGGGAGAGTAAAAGTGGCAGAAATAACTGTGGAGCTTTAGTCATCTTTCCCCTGGTTCCTCTCTAATCAAGTCCTGACTCTTCATCAGTTGCTAGTAATTGGGCACTGCTGTCTACCAGGTGCCCCCAGAGGGCAGATGGTTGTTCCTAGGCAAATGGTGGTACATAAAAGCTGGCAGGGAGGTACCTAGGATACAGTTCTATGTGGCAAATGTAGCCAGTCAACAACCTGCCACTGTTTGGATTGTCAGTTTTTCTCTAAATCCCACCCACCTCCCCTACAACCCACAAGCTCTGACTTTAGAATACCTACACAAGGCTAATGATTCTCTGGTAGAACACAGACTCCCACCAACCTTATTTATGCATGGGAAGTCCATCTACAGTTTTGAAGGCAAGTTCACCAAGGTTAGAAGTGTGACCTTTGTGTGTACAGAGAACACTGTGGTGTCTCCCCTGAGGATGTCATACTGTATGGCAGATGCCCCAAGTGCTTTCTTAGTATTTTCTTCAAAAGAGAAATGTTCGACTGGTATCAGAATAATAAAAATTAGGACTTCTGATCAAGATGACAACATAGGTAAGTACAGTACTTGAATCTTCCCACAACATCAAAATTACAACTAAAATACAGAACTGTCATTCAGAACCACCTGAAACCTAGCTGAACAGAAGTTCTACAACTAAGGATACAACTAAGGATATAAAGAAGAACCCACACCAAGACTAGTAGGAGGAGCAGAGATTTGGAACGAGCTGGTCCCACACCCACATGTGGCCGATAAACTGTGGGAGGGATATCTTGGCTGCGGTGGTCCTCCCTGAGGAGTGAGGGGTCCCAGGCCCACAGCAGGCTCCCCAGCCCAGAGTTCCAGTGCCAGAAAGAAAAGTACTCATAACTTCTGTTTGTAAAAACCAGCAGGGATTGTGGCTGAGGGACACAAAGGGCTTCTGGAGTCCCAGACATTCCTCTTAAAGGGCCCAGCACAGACTTAGTTGCACCCACTTGCTCTGAGCTTCAGCACTGGGGCAGCAGCTCAAAAGGCACCAGGAACATATAGGGAAAAGCTGAAATGTCTGGCATTAGGGTGAGAGTTGGAGGGGCAGCTTTTTCCATGACAGAAGTACTGGCAGAGGCTATTGTTCCTTTGCTGAGCCCTCCCCTCACAGAGCTGGCAGGCGGGCACCATATCTGGATTTGTATTAACCTGGGTACCACTGTTCTCCCCACCCTGGTAATTCCCTGAGATCCTGCCCCACCTGACTCGTGGGCCCACCCAAGCTGTTCCCAGTGTGTTTTCCATACAAATGGCCTTAGCTCATACTTCAGACTTTCCTAATATCTCTCAAACAAGCAGCACCTGGCCTCAGCATGCAGGTGCCCCATACCTCTTGCTAAGTGGCCCCGGGCCCAAAGCTAGTGGCGGCTGGCCTTGGTTCACAGCTTGGCCTCTCTTGGGTACCTCCAAGCCCAGCACAATTAGCAGTCACCTGAAGATCACTTTGTAGCTCTTGGCAAGTGGTCCAGGTAGAACACAAGTGGTGGCTGACCTTGGCCTGCATCTCCCAGAGGCCCCAGAGACAGCATACCCAGTGGAGAGTTCAGACAACATTGAAGCACCACCAACCACCTCCACAAGTCACACACTGAAGGGGCAGACTCAGTGAGCAACAGAGACCCACTAAAGTAAGTTTTTCTCTGTGGGATGGGCCCCTGTGCAGCTGATCTTCTATGGTGGTGGGTGGTCACAGCCATTTCTTGCAGTTGATCACCAGGGAGTAAATTAATCCCACTGACCTGTCAACAGCAATTAAGGCTCAGCTACAACAGGAGGGTGTACACAGATCCCATGGTGGGGGGCACACCTGCAGTGCCCAGCTTGGATGATTAGGGGGGCTGTGCCAATGGACACCTACTACATAAGGCGATGATACCAAGCCTGGGAGACATAGTAGCTCTACTTAATACATAGAAACAAATATAGAGGCCGCCAAAGTGAGGAGACAAAGAGATACATCCCATTAAAAGAACAGGACAAAACTCCAGAAAAAGAACTAAACAAAATGAAGACAAGTAATCTCCCAGAGGCAGAGTTCAAAACACTGGTTATAAGGATGTTCAATGAATTTAGGGGAAGAGTAGATGAATTTAGTGAGAACTTCAACAAAGAGATAAGAAACATAAAAAAGAACCAGTCAGAAATAAAAAATATATTAACTAAAATGAAGACTACATTACAGGGAAACAACAGGGCTGTAGATGAAACAGAGGGTCAAATCAGAGATTTGAAAGATAAGGGAGCAGAAAACACCCAATCAGAACAGCAAAAGCAAGAAAGAATTTTTAAAATTAGGACAGTATAAGGAGTCTCTGGGAAAACTTCAGGCATACCAACATATGTATCATGGGAGTGCAAGAAGGAGAAGAGAGAGAGCCACAAATTGAAAACCTATGTGAAAAAATAATGACAGAGAACTTCCCTAGCCTGGTGAAGGAACTACACACGTAAGTCCAGAAGCACAGACAGTCCTAAACGAGATGAACCCAAGGAGGCCCACACCAAGACACACCATAATTAAAATGTCAAAGGTAGCCCTGGCTGGTGTAGCTCAGTGGATTGAGCACAGGCCTGCGAAGCAAAGGGTCACCGGTTCGATTCCCAGTCAGGGCACATGCCTGGGTTGCAGGCCGGGTCCCCAGTAGGGGACCATGAGAGGCAACCACACATTGATGTTTCTCTCCCACTCTTTCTCCTTCCCTTCCCCTCTCTCTAAAAATAAATAAATAAAATATTTTTTTAAAATAAATAAAATAAAATGTCAAAGGTTAAATACAAAAAGAAAATCTTAAAAGCAGCAAGAGAAAAGTATCTAGTTATTTCTAAGGGAGTTCCCATAAGACTGTCAGCTGATTTCTCAACAGAAACTTTGCAGGCCAGAAGGGATAGGCAAGAAATATTCAAAGAGTTAAAAAGCAAATACCTTCAACCAGGATTACTCTATCCAGCAAAGCTATCTATCATTTAGAATCAAAGGACAGATAAAGAGCTTCCCAGACAAGAAAAAACTAAAGTTAGTCACCACCAAACCAGTATCACATAAAATGTTGAAGGTCTTCATTAAGGAGAAAAAAAGTTAAAAAAGACAAATAATAAAATGGCAATAAACACATATCTATCAATATCTGAATCTAACAAAAAAAAAATAAACAAACAAGCAGAAAAGAAAAAGATCCATAGATACTAAGAATACTCTGAAGGTTGCCAGATGGGAGGTGAGGAAGGGAATGAGTGAAAGGTGAAGGGAATAAGAAGGTAGTTACAGAACAGCCACGGGAATGTAAAGTACAGCATAGGGAATACAGTCAATAATATTGATGTAACTAGGTATGGTGTCAGATGGGTACTAGGTTTATTATACAATGTCTAATCACTGGGGTGCATACCCGAAACTAATATAATATTGCATGTCAACTGTAATTAAAGAATAAAACATTATTTTTTAAATGGAGGGTAATTTTTTTAAAGTAATAAAAATCAACAACACTGAGTCATTATTTTTTTATTTGTCAAATTGGCAAATTTGACAAATTGATAGATACGTGTTTATTGCCATTTTATTATTTGTCTTTTTTAACTTTTTTTCTCCTTAATGAAGACCTTCAACATTTTATGTGAGTAAGGAATGACCTTGTCCATGCCTTCACTTTGCAAGTTCACGGCTTGGCTGGTCTAATACTCAGGTCTAGTCAGAGCCCTTGCTCTGCACATACAGCCTCATGTTTTAACTTATTATTGTTAAAACTTATTAACTTAACTTCTTGTTTAACTTATTAATTTTATTACATTAAAATTATTCAATAAATTTTATTGCTTTTTTTGTTGTAAAAACAATATATACCTGGTATAAAAATATATATAAAATACCAAAAAATGCAAACCTGTAGTCTCAATACCAATTTTTGTAAGCAGCATTCATTCTTATTTTAAATAAAGTTAGGATGACATTAAATACAGTATCCTGTACCCTACTTTTATCTTCACCTAACATCTTACCAAGCAGAGCCTCCTGTTTATACCTGCACATTCATTTTATTTAAGCAGGGCAGTAGTCATTTGGTAAGTTTTGTCCCAAATATAGCTTTAATGCCTTGTCATAGCAAATTCACACCACCGATGGCTGTCCCACTGCCAGGTTCAATTCCCGACTCTGTGAGAAGTTTGGTGCTGCCTCTGCCTCTGATCCCTGCCACAGGGAGTTCCAGGGAGTGAGAGAATCAGTGTTTATGTGGATTTTTTCACTTCCAGCTTTTAAACTCCTTGGAGGGCCTCTTGGGATCCAGGCGTGTTTCTTAGAGAGCCCCAGATGCGCCGTGCCGCCCCCGGCATCTTTCCAGCCACTTCCCAGGATGGAGAGGAGATAGACATCTGGGTGTCATGTCACCATCCGTATGAAAGCTTAATTTCTTCTCTGCAATAATACCGCCTGTCACAGCTTAGAGTTTTGTTTTCTAAAGCCTCCTCAGTATTTCCTGGAATAACCGAGAAAAACGCATGCCCATTTGCTAGTCTTTCAGACTGCACTGTTTCCTGTGAAATAATGAAAACAGAGGATTCCAGCGCCCCAGCATCTTAAAAACAATATAAAGATTTTGAAACCTCATTCGGACCTGTGCTTCAGAATTAAGAAAGAAATAAAATTATAAGACTTAACTGCACATCCAAAGACAATGGAGAAAAAGATGAAGCACGCTGAATTTACAAACAAAGGTCTTGAAGGATCTTCGAGGCCCAATCTAAGCACTCTCCTTCAGGGAAGACTTCCTGGAGGAGGTGATTGATATCTGAGCCAAGGCATAAAGGATGAGTAGGAGTTAACAAGGGCAAGGTGGGGGCAAAGAGTAGGAGCATCTTAAGAGTATGATGTGAGCAAAGGCACAGAAGCAAGCAGAAGGGAAGTGAATTTATTTTGTGGTTTGCCGTTAAAGAATAATGTGGCACCAGGCTTTCAATCAGAAGACCTTAATGTTTCTCAAAACCTAAACTACCAGTATGTCATGAGCTATGCTTGCTTATAGGAACTGAAAAAGCATTCCCTACTGAAAAATGAAGTGGGCTGAGTACAAAGACCAAG
>PVKM010013041.1:0-30801 GCA_004027735.1 Carollia perspicillata
TACTGTCCATCACTACAAAAATCACTATCATTCGAGTGCCTATTATGTACCAAGCATCACGCTAAGCACTTTACCAAATCATCTTTAATCTACATAACAGTGAAAAATAGATGTTGCTTTCCAGTTTTAAAGAAGAGCAAACCGTGGTTCCTGAAGAAATTACCCAAGGTAAAAACTAGTAAACAATCAAACTGGGATTCTTACTCAGCAGCTGAAAATACACACAAGTTACAACTCCTTTCTACCTAACTCTCATTCATAGATGAGAGTTAGGTAGAAAGGAGATAAAACCTGCTGACATTAAGAGAGATTAAGCAATATCTGAACAATGCTTGTTCATTAAATAATGGAAAGAAAAACAGTCTGAAATCCAAAGACCTGGATTTCTTCCCTTGCTCACTGCTTTTGTTCATTCCTTTGTGTATTTCAGACAGATTCATATAATGAGGTTAAGTAGAAGAGAATTTAGGGGTGGGTGATCCAAGTTCAAGTCCCAGCTCTTGCCCTTTCTAACTATGTGACTAGGCTGGTCATTTATCCTGAGCTTCTGTTTATCATACATAAAAACTGCAAATAACAGTTGCCTTACCTATGTTAAAGAGTTGTTGTATAAATATGCATCAAAAAGGGAAGGGGATTAAAAAGCACAAATTTCCAGTTATAAAATAAGTCACAGGTATGTAATGCACAGCATAGGAATAGAGTCAATAATATCATACTAGTTATGTACAGTGACAGTTTACTAGACTTATTGTAGTTATCGCTTTGTAAGTCATACAGCTGTTTTAATACTATTTTGTATACCTGAAACTAACATTATATGCCAACTGCAAGTAAAAATAAAAAAAATTAAAATTGAAAAATAAATTAGAAAGTTATATAGGTCAAATAAAACACATCAAAACTTTTTTAAACAATAAAGTTTTATTCAAGTGTTTTATGTGTTATCTACAAAATTCCTTCATATCTTCAATCCCAGAGTCATAAGTAAATGGTAGATAAATTATCAAGAATATATATAATTCAAGTTAACTAATATCTATGCACATGAGACCAGGGGATAAACCAAGACATGCAACATAATTCATCAAAAATCATTCCTATTGTAGTTACATACAATGTCTTCTTAGAGTGAAAGACAGAAATGAGAAGTTGAAGGTTAGGTGGCTTAGTGAAGAAGACAAATTGTTTACCTATGTACACTATTTAGTTTTAGCAAGATTAATTTGGTAACCCCTATTAAAATGTGAAGGTTAGCTCGTGCACACCGACACCGCAGATCAACTATCATCCCAAAGATGAAGGCATGGGCCGTGACTGCAGCAGAAGTCATCTGCCATCCACAAAGGGGATGGGCCCAAAATGGTGCACTTCCTGTCCTTGCAGGGCAGAGGAAATAAACTCATACTGTCTGTGTACTTTCATCTGATTAATGAATACAGGTTATTCATGTTTTCCAAGAATGTTCTTCATTAAGTCTCTCAAACAAACATATTGAATCTGAAAAAAGTTACAAAAGGAAGCAGGATGAAAAACCTTACAATTATCTCATTCTTAAATATATTAGCATCTTCTCATGAATTAGGAGAAAGTGGAATTCCTAAATTCTCAAACTGTGACGTAATATTGGTTTTATTGATTCTCTGTACAATTTGTGGGAGTACCCAATCATTATTTTGACAGTTTTATCATAAGGTAATAGACTTCCTTTTAGATAATTGCAGTTACCACATTCAATTTCAACCTTACATAGGATTTTTTCCTAGATACAGCTTTACTGTCAGTCCTAGATCACATTTCTTTCTTTTTATAGCTATACACACAAAGCATTTTAGGTGTTACACCTAATTATGTCAGCACAATAACAATTTAAAAGCTCATCATTAAGAAGTAAAGGTTAAGTACTTATATGTTAAGACTCCTTTTTATAAAGACATATAGTGCTGTATGACATAAGGAAATGAATTACACACACTTAAAAGTCTGAGAGTTACAAAAGAATAAGACCTCTTTTTTGGGATAAAGTGGGAAATTTGATGAGCTTGTATCTAGGCAATAATATTGGTGAACTACAGTGTTGACTTACAAGCTTTCTGACTCATGAAAACCATTCAACCATTCAGAGTACAGAGTTCTGTGGCAAAACAATCTTTTTCATAGGGGGGCCATTTAGCGTCACTGTCAGGAGCATGGGCTCTGAATCGTACTGGCCTACCCTACTCACTGTTGGACCCGGGGCAAGTCACTTTGGATCTTCATGCATTGGTTTCCTCATCTGTAAACGGGGACATTAATACTACTTGTCTCCAAAAGTTGTTCTGAGGATTAAATGTCCAAGTCGGGAGTTCAGTATCTTCCATCCTATGATCCTAACTCAATCTGGCTAACTCTAATTCCCAGCATGACTGTACAAAAACTTTTAGTTAGTGACCCTAGACTGTTCTTAAGTGGACTCCCTGTTTTTTCCGTTTTCCTTCCTTGGTTCATACAGTTCTGTCTTGCCCGTCTTCCCCAGCAGCCACACTCGCCCATCCAGGAAACCAGCCTTCACTCCAGTTCTCAGGCAGCGGTAGGTGAAGATCTCAAGAAAATGAGCCATGTGAATCAACCCTGTAATCCCTGTGGGCCTTCCCCAGATGCCTTCTCGCCATCTTCCCCCTCAACCCCTAACAACCTGTTTACTGATCAATTTACTTTTTATATCATAAAATTTTCCTCCCAAGTTGCTGAGAAAAATACAAGGGGAGGAACATTAATCAGTAAAAGTTTTGCAGAGTTAACAGGATTTATAAGATCAGTGAGATATCAACATTAATAAATAGCCAAGGTAGATTATTTTTTAATTTCAAGTAACGATCTTCTGCTTGTACCCACGATTGTAGATAATTGAGTTCATTAAATGCCACTGACTACCCTGTATATAAAGCGTAGTTGGAATCTAATTTCCAATTCTGAGCTTCTTGAATGACAAAGCTTTCAGTATAATCATTATCATTAATATTTATCATGCAATGAATGTGCTTCCATACTCCTTCAAACTAGCAAAAATAAGTCATTTTCTCATTCCATTAGTTGTAAAAAACAAGTCTATAAATAGATACAGGAAAATGCCCACCTATAGATACAATTTTTATCAACAAAAGCTAAGGCTCCAAAATAAGCTCAAATTCCTACCGCTGGAATTTTACCTGAATTGTCTAACCCAGTCAGCTTCAAAGGATAGGACGGACTACAACAGTGCTTTCAAGACATGGAAAACATCATATGGTGTTGAAACTTGAGTGTTTTAATTAAGGCTTTTAAAATATCTTAAAAGTATATAAAAGGCTGAAAGTTACCATGTGCAATATGTAAGAAAATATCTGCAATTAAATAATGTGCAATCAATAAACTAGAGGTTTCCAAAGATTGGCAACATCCCCCTTTATGCTAGGCTAGAGAAGCTCCACTCATTCACTTCCTTTTAATGAGGCACTTCCCCCTGGAAACAGGCATGAATTCCTTACATTCACTTTACCACCCATTAGGGGGCAGAAAAAATTTAGGGTACCATGCAAATGTAAACTCAAGCATTAATGACTTTAAGTGTTAAATAATTACTTGAATAACTAAGAATCAAGTGAGGGTTCACATACAGAATGGGGAGTGCTTCCTAACATTTGAAGTGTCTTGGAAAGAACATTTCATTAGTAGGTGACTCAAAGCTACACTGTGGTCCTGCGAAAAAGCCCCAATTTCCAACTTCACAGAAGCATTCTCGAACCTCAATTTATTAGCCCAAACTAAATTAATATTTTCCCTTCCTCAAATCAAGGCAACTCTTATTTATATTATGAGATACTCCAGTTTGAAATTTCAAATTCATCCTTTTACTTCTGCATTACGAATATCCAGTAAATGGTATGTCCTATAGACTTTATTTCCTCTTTCACTTCCACTGCAAATGCTAATTCAGACCAGTTTTAAACTTTCTAAGAATAATGTAATAGCTTATTAATTGTTCTCTCTCACTACATTCCTCACTTCAATCCATTCTACATAGTGTTGCAATATTATCCTCAGCCTTGGTTCTAACTGCTGTCACAACGTCACGATCCATTGCAAAGTGTATTGCAAGTTATTTATAACTAGCACTAAGTAGTAAATTTGTACAAACTTTTCTTTTAAATAAATGAAAGTTGATGTATCTGTTTCTTTAATATAATAATACTCATCTTCAACTGTTTTCCAATATGCTTTCTTGACAGGAAGAGAGCGGGTGGAGTTACAGAAAATTGCTAGCAATGATACAGAATCCTGGCTCCTTACCCACAGGTAAATGATTTCCTTCACATTTGTGTTGTTGAAAAGCTCTGCTATTTAGAACCATCGATGGCTTCCCATTGCCTGCTAATTTAAATACGAACTCTTTGGCCTGGAGTTCAGTGTCTTCCATCACATGTTCTTAACTGAATCCAGCTAACTTTACTTCCCACCATGACTGTACAAAACCTTTGCTAGCAGCTCTAGAGTGTTCTTAAGCGACCTCATGCTTTTCCATTGTCCTTCCTTGGTTCATACAGTTCTGTCTTACGTGTCTTCCCCAGCAGCTGTACTCCCCCAGTCTATGAGGCCTCCATTAACTCTACTAACCAGTGTGCATCTTTCCGCTGACTTCTTCCAGCATGTTTTTACCTCTAAAAATGCATACAGAAAGATCATTATTATTGAATATGTCTACACTTCTAGACTACTAAGCTGTGAGATCTTTGAAGAAAAGGCTCTGAGTTTTATTCCTCTTTTGTTCTACTGCAATACCTAATTTAGTGCTCAGGATACAGTAAGCGACTGCAATAGCTCTTGACCAACTGCAGAAGAATAAAGAACTTGAATTCCAAAGAGAGAAATAATCCAGTATTACTAGTAAGGGACTCCTCAAAATCTAATCAGACTCCAACACCTACTGGATGCTTTCTCAGTGAAACCTAGAGTTTTAAAGATGGTTCTACTGCATACTGATGGTCTAGCACACTGCTAAAAGCTCAAAACCAATTTGTTTCAAAACTGAAGTTAAGGTCATTTAACAAGTAAGAATGAAAGTGTGTAATTAATTCCATTGGATAAAATGTTGTATCATTTGGGGGAAGGAGGATTAGCACGTGTTGACCAGAAGAGCACATCCTCTTAAGAAAATAGAGTAAATTGATATTCTACGAAACATTCATCTTCATTTAACTGTATTGTTCACTTTAAAAGGGTATGAGTATTAACAGGCGTATTCCAAAGCCAGGCAGAGTATACTGCTCTATGGAAGAAAAGAAAGGCTGTATGAAATCTTCAGGGAATAAACAAAACCATCAGTTTTTAATGTGGATGGAGGTATTTTCCTAATGGTTCTCTGGAAATTTTAATCTGTCTTACATTCAGACTCAAGGACAGTTAATATACTTAATTTATAATTTTATTATAATAATAGCTTCTCTATTAGTAAGACAACTTACAAGTTATAGATGATTGATCTCCATGAAAGAACTATGATCATTTAGATAATCTTTTCCCATTTAAGGATTTTTCCATTTTCATATCTACTCCAGTTAGAAAAACCTTCATTAAAAGCATTATTTATAGCATGATTCTTAGTAGAAAGTCACAGTTCCTAGTGTGGCACCTGTTTCTTCATTTACTCACTCACACATTTGATACTTGAGACTTAACAGGAAGTGGGATGCGTACTAAAATTAGGGCATACTGAAGGATAATAACAACAAAAGACAAAATCTGTAGTATTCTTGCCAAAGCTAAGATGGGAAGGTGGGATGACAGGGGTAGACTATAAAACACAGAATTAATATTCCAGCTTCCTTAACAATTCAGAAGTCTGTAACTGGTCATCAATTTCCAACTATACTGTCTGCTATAATTAGAAAACGTTGATATAAAACAGGAAGAAAATGTATTTTGATACTTAAAGGATTTGTTCAAAAAATAAGGACTTTCTCTTTAAGAAAGCAGATCCAAAATAACCTACCTATTGCTCATCACTAATCTACGTGCTGTTGGTGATGTCCTACCCTAGGAAGAAAGACCGTTGAGTGGGGTGGGGCTCAATCACTTGAGCTGAAGAAATGATAGTAAAAAGATCACTTCATCTCCCCTTTTTGCCCAGGTCTGTAATGTGACATGAAAACCTGCAACCCTATTCTGACAGCATTTCCCCAACAATCATACTAACTGGTACTTTGTTAACTATAATGCAGTAAAAGGAGCTGTTGAGCATAGGAGCTGGCCATCTTGAATTCAAGCTCTGCCATTTACCGCCATGTCCTACACCACCATATCCATGTACAAGTTTTCTGAGTCTCAGTTTTCTGACTTACATGGCCTTCTATGTCTCACCTACTTCACTGAAGCAATTTTATTATTTTGAGGCCATGGAAATGCTAACTAAAATGTTCTCCCTTGGAACAACCCACCTTCAGATTCCATTCAGATTTCATGAGAAAAAAAGTGGTGCAATAATAGTAAACTTCCCTATACTGTCTAATTTGGGAGAAAGAAAAATAACCCATTTCTTCGGAACAGATTTAAACATGACCATAGCCAAGTAATTCATCCTCTCTGAAACTCAGCCTCTACAATACCTGTTAGTTTTGTTGTCAATGGAAGCAACGGTACAACATAAAAGTATTCTGAAAGACCAAAAAACATTAACCAGGGACAATGACAAAGTCAGTACAACAAAACTATTTGTTATCCAAGTCCCGCTTAAGTTTCTTTTAACTGCTGAGACACTATGCAGAAAATACATATCACACTCTAAAAGTTATCCCACAAAAAACCCAACAGTTTCTGTAAGATTAGATATTATTAAAGTATGTTGCTGAAATCACACAGCTTATGTGTCCTACGCTATTAGCTATGCATTTTTATAGAAAGAAAAACAATTTAAAACTGAGTATTGATCTACTGAAAGTAACAGTACATACATAGTATTCTCCACTCCCAAAGGAATCTGATTTCCCCCCCAATTTCTAATTTTAAAAGGAAAAAATTAAAAATACAAACCAAGACTGACTGAGACTTGCAGCTCATTAAAGCTGAGGTGATTTCCCCTATATAGAATTCTATTGATCTCCATAGTCCGCACTAGACAAAAAGTGTGGTCGGGGAGGGGGATGATGGATGCCTCTGCCAATAGCACTGAACAAACCTGTTAGCTAATTGCTACCAAAGACAATTATCCCCGCATTGTTTCATAATGGAAACACATTACAAAACTCTAATATACACACAGGGAAATTTGATGATTGGACTGCGGAGCCATGTGCACTGAATTTCATTGCCAAAGGCCAGCTAGGTCGCTGCTGTGAAGGGGAAGAAAGTGTCAGAATATAAGCCACAGTATCTTAAAGCTCCTTAAAGCTCTTTAAGGAAAAAAAAAAAGAGGAAAGAAGAAAGGGGGGAGGGATGAGAAAGACAAAGAAAGGAAAACAACACAGCATCATCTGTAAATTGAATAAATTCTATAATCTGGCTATAATTTTAACATTTTCTGTTACCTTTTAAAAATGATAAACCTCTAAAATGATTTGTCATGTAAGCATAAACATATTTAAAATAATTTTCTGTCCAGAAGAACATTTCAATAGTTTTTTCTGACTGGCCGTGAGCCTACTGGCAAGTATGGAGTTAAAAAGGTGGCTTCACAATAGCCTAGTACGATGATTAAAAATATCATCAAATATCTGTCATGATTTTACTTAAGTAAAAAAAAATCTGACTCTATAACAACTCACAGTAAAACAGCCATGAAACCAACCAATTATAATAGAAAAAGCCTCAAAATACAGTTATTTGATTATACATAATCATAGTGTAATTCAAGCATACAATATTTACATTTGCCTCCTTTCCAAGAAGCCACATTCTTGAAATACCCTTTCCTTGATATGTTTCTAAATATGCTCATGTCCTTCTCCAGTGTATTCATGCAAGACATTTAATCCTAGCACTGGAATTAGAGGAATGTTGATATACAGTACACATCAAAATTATATTCAGTACTATTTAACTCTACTGTATAAAATGGTACAAAATAAAAAGAAAAATGTACCGAAGATGTGCAGTGTTATAAAGATAAATTAATGGCTACAAAATTTATGAGCAACCTATTAACTTCATAATTCACAAGTCAATGAATTCTGTTTTACTGTGTTTGATACCGCTTTATATAGGCTGGTCTACCTGCTTCAGAGTGTGCTGACTACTATTTTGACAAGACCTGGATAGCAGTAGGTCCAAAGCAATCAGAAGGTTGACTTTGACAAATGGTGGTGCTGCGGTGAAGTTGAAAATAACACACATCCACTTTAATCTCTTTCTTGATTAAATCGAAACCATACCATTCTGACATCATGTGATTTGCTCATGAAGCATCACTGCAGGTTACTTTAGAGGCTACATCTATTGAAACGATATTGAATTTTTAGGGGAAGTACTTAATTCATTCAAATGAAACCTTCGCAAGGTAACTGGGCTCCCAGTCACTGATAACTGCAGATTCAAAGAAAATCAAAGGAGAAATCCCTGGCAAAAAATAAAAAAAATAAAAATCCAACATGTACTACTGAATGATATTTCAGTAGGTATTATCTTCTACTTTCATAGAGGGAAGATTATATGCATAAAGCATATTCTGAAGCTTTTTACCTATTCTACCAGAGCTAAGCTCCAAAGGTAAACATTACACTAGGTAATAAAAATGCAGAAGATGAAACTGTCTTTTTTACATGAGACTAGGCAAATATTTATGGGGCAGTTGACAAACTCCTGCCTAGTAAAAGAGCCAGCACTGAGAGCAATTATCCTGATATTCATGACTCACTTTGAATATCACATTGAATATTACTCATAAATCTTTTACGAGCACATCCCCAGAGCTCACTTAACAGCCGGTTTTAATCATGCAGTTGACACAGAGAAAATAACAAAATGTATTTTTTCAGTGGCAAATTAATTTAGGCTTGAACCTCCTCCTGTAGCTCTATTCTTTCCTTTTTTTTTTTATTTTTTATTTTTCTGGTACAAAGACCAGCGAAATTCACTTTTGCAATTGGAAGTAGTATTTCTCCAGTCTTGCTGAATTAGAATAAAAAAGGATGAATGTTTCCTTTAGAGTCACTTCCTCACAGTGGTTTTTTAAATGATGTATCTTGTTCTACATATGAAAAATGAATCAATTTTTGAGTTTGATACACATTGTCTATTTTGCTGAATGGTGAGGTGAATGTAGAATTTAGACAAAGAATAAAGCATGATTTTGAAGAGTATTTAAGTTGTGGGTGGTCCTTTATATTGCATTCAATTGTCATTAACTGTTCATGATAGCTGTTTTGGAATCTGGCTCTCATTAAGTGACTTGAAATGCCGTGTAAATTATTTTTAAATTGAGGGAAGGGAGTAAAACAGTACCATTAAAAAAAAAGGGAAAAAGGTAACTCACGTGGAGTTTCCTCATGTTCCTGTAGAAACCTCTCCAATATAATCCGAGCCATTAATGAGGGTGCGTAGTCCACCTTTACAAAACAGAAAGAGAAAATTAAAACTGTCAAGTTATGCAGGCAGTTGATATTCCAATATTTTGTCAACACTGAAGATTAAGTCAATTTTAATCAACCACAGCAAGCATCATTCATTAAAATCTTTCCCACTCCTGGTGGTTTCCATCATAATAAAATTATAACAAGTCTGATCTGTGCTGTTGAAAAGAAAAAATAGGTCAAATTTATTAAATGTAATATTGAAGCAAAAAGGATGATGGAACAACCTGGAAATAGTAGTCACCGAAAACAGTGAAATAGGCTTTTCTGACCTCTCCTCAATTTTTTCCATTGGTAGGCCAGTATTATTTTTATTCCAGCCATTCTTCTTCCTTTCCAACTATCTATATTTCTATTATTTTGAACTCAATTTCAAATAAAACCCCTTTTGTTAGCAACTGTTTTCAGAAACTGAATTATGTCCTTAGCCATTAAAAATATGAATTTACTGATTTGAATTTATTTTATCTTTAAAGACGTCACTGAAATTTTGGTATAAGTTCTTTGTGTATAAAATCTTGTTTAATGGAAGAGAAATAGCTGTACTGCATAAATACTAATGATCCAATCAACAATAATAGTATCTGCACTATAAGATCATCATCCTTAAACTTATCCAAAAATGTTATTTAATCAATTTAGTTAATACAGAACCCAGGGTGGTAACTTTTCTATATATATAAAAGATCAAACAGAAAACAGGGAACACATAGTCCAGAAGTCATTTGAATTAATTAAAAACGCATCTACTCTCTTGGAAATGTATTTACTTCTTTTCAATTCTCAGACCTTTTATTAACCATTGATTTAATTTCACAAGAAAACTGGTGTGTATTTTTCAAGAACAATGATGCTCCCCTAAAACAAGTCTTTTTATCGTAGGTATAAGACAGCAAATGCTCCTAATACACTATCACCATGAATTTTTCTTGACAGGTTTTCAAGTCCTGCATTCATACCAAAATTTTTTCTTGATTTAGTAACTACACAAAAAGGCTGGCTTCATTTGTATGAACAGTTTTTTCAAATATGTATGTACTTGGATGCCCTTAAATTCCCCAAGTAGAAAGAAATGCTTTCCACGAAGCTGCTTATTCCTAGTAACCCACATCAGAGTTGACACATGAAAAATGGTGAAATTACTGAAGGTAGTCCAGCCTGAATAAGGACTACCTTATTAGTTCAGGTACTTGCATCTCCCTAATTTTCATATTAATCATGTGTCCATCTTTCTCTGAAATAGGGCCATCATGCTTCATGTCAGAATTTAGCATGTAAGTAAAATTCATAGTGCTTCAAATCTCACTTGAAAATATTTGTGTGGAGGGAACAGAATGACTGATCTTATTATTACTAAGAAAGTGAGATCTCCTAAAATGTTCATTTTAGCCTTGAAATAGAAAAATTGGCATCAAGGTATGTACAAAATCAACGATGCCCACAGATAGTCCCTCCTCCCAAATCAACAATAGCACAGTGCCGCTGCTGGAGAGAGCTGTCGTACACTGACGTGCCAATGTTACACGGTTCCCCTCAATTTTTACAGTTTCCGGTGATTCCATGCATACTGACTCATAAAGCATTACCATCACATCAGTTGTCACCAGACACAAGCAGATGTCATTTAAGTATTAACTCTCACATAAAAATGGCAGCTTGGTTGTTTAGAAGCCATAATCTGATACCAGTCATTCCCAAATTTCCCTAATGGGTTAGCAATCTCTCAAGAGTAGAATTTTCCCTTTACGAATCTGCAGCCAAAAAAGAGGGGAAATCTTTAAATAAATACTTATTTGGTTAAATATTGCGATATATTCACAGTAAATCACAGGTTTATTGACATAGAAAAATGTGTTAGTGGGCTAAAATTTTCCATGTTACTAGAAGATGGAAGTTGAGGTCAGCTAAATAAGCTAAGCTCATCGGAAATACCCACTAACAATTCAAATGAATATAAACTGCTACTATACAAAACTTGCTCCACCAATATCTCATCTATAAAAATGAGCACCACGTTTGCATCACATTCTTCCTAGAAGCTGCTAGCTCCCTCTTCCTTTTCATAAAGACAATCTCTGAATCCTAGTTGTGAAATACCTTCCATTGCTAACAGAACTGACTCACAATGAACAACTCTGAAGACACTTAAAAGCCACCTTGCTCTAGAAATAGAAAAAAAAATGAATAAAATACATGTTTTGCTAGGAGAAGAGAAATGCATCCTATGTGTTAACTATCCTATCAGATGGTATAGACATTGCCTGGACTATTAAAGCCTTCCAGTAACTGATAGGTAATTGCTCACTTGCTGACTGCATGGTGTACAGCAGACAGAAGCTGAGAGAGAAGCCATCCTTCCTTGCTAATGTAACATGTAGAACTTGCTGCTACTGCAACACTTAATGCTCACAGTACCGAGTCATCTTTAATGCAAACACACATTTTCTGCCTTGCTTCTATGTTTTCCATTATAATGCAACATGAAAACAGTGTACATTTCATTCTATCCCTATGAGGTTTGCATAAGCAGTTCCAAGTCAGACTAAATATTGTATTGCTCTTATTACAGTGGATAAATATTTTAAAGTTTACGAATTAAATATTTTATTTTTTCAGTATGCTCTCTGCAACTATTATGAACTTTTTACAGTTTCTTCATTCATGGGAAATCTTTAGGGCTTCCTTTTTCAACTGTAAGACTATTATTTGTTTCCCTAAACAGAAGCAGATCAGAGTTAACAAATAAGTTCAATAAATCACTTTGTACTTGCTGTTAATAGGAACAGTATGCTTCTTCATATAAAGAGACTTTTCTACAAGGCACATATCTTTTATTATAATGAATGTTTGCTAACAAAACCATGAATCAAGTAAATGTTACATCTTTAAGTATACAATTTCTCTCCTCACTGTTATAATAGTTAGCAAAGATTTTCTTGGCACACGGCTCTTTACTTGACACAGGTGTTTCTCACAGTAAATTAAGACACCACCTCCAAAGAAGAGCATGTCCTGAGCTGTTTGGTTAAAATTTCCCACAAAGTAAGAAATCAAGAAGTTGTTTATCCATTTGCCTCAAAAGAAGCAGACTAATTATATTAACTGGTTTATTAACATAGGAAGTTCTTTGTCCAATTATTAAAAGTACAAACAGACTAGGGAGCAATTTAAATGTCTAGTGCACCTCAAAATCTTTTTTTTTTTCCGAAGGTTAATTATAATTCTGAGCAAAGCTACTCTAGATAGGACCCTAAGGTTTTAGGCAGGTATAAAAATAATAATAACAATAACATTACCTCATTGGCCAGCTCCAGGAGCACCGGGGCAGCTCCGTTTTCCCCCACTCCATTCAGGTACCTGGATAAAGACAAAGCCAGGTGGTCATGCAGTGGCAAGAAAAGGCCAGCACAGACTTGTCAGCATCCCCTGTGTGGACACGTTTCTCCTGGGCAAATGCCACGTTCAACTCTACAGTATGCTACTGTCACAGGAAGGCTTCCATAGGGAAGGGATAACAAAACAACTTACCTCCAAACCACTGGATACTCACAGAAGTTGGGGGCAGGAAGTATGAACACATTGGTCTCCCCTGCTTTCACTTCCCAACGTGCAAAGGGGACACAGGTGATTTTGAAAAGAACTATCCCCAACACCCTGGCTTCATCCATACCGCAAGCATCTCATGGAAAGGAAATAAGTTCCCTTGAAAAAAGCAACCCATATCGCCTTTTTGTTTACTTTTGTTTCACAGGACTGGTTGACACCTCATTAAGGAAAAAATGGGACAGATTTGTCATCAGTGGGTCAGTACACCTTTAATAGGCAACAAAAGGCATCGCCTTATCTGCTCTGCATTTCTGTCATAACTTCCAGCCCTCCTCATCCTCCAATTCCACCAAAAAGGAAAAAAAAAAGGAAAACATTCCCCAAATCTATCCCACACATAAAAGACAAAGTGTTTTTTCTTAACAAAAATTTGAATGCATCCTCCTCTTTAAAACACTTCACAGGCCCCACATTAAATCTCAAAATTAAATTATAACCACTTAGCAAGCAGTTGTGCAGTTCTTCAAAACCTGGCTGCTCCCTCTTCTATTAGGCCAGCCGCATTTCTAGTGATAGTCCCCTCCCCAGCCTCCGCCTGTGGAACTCATGGTTCTGCTTACGTGGCCCCCACTTCGATCTACCACGAACCAGAAGTAAGTTAGTTAAGTGTCCCTCATGTACAACCAGGGCGCACCCTGTACACCTCTCCATCACGTAACACGGCATATTGTATCTGCCTGGCTACCTGTCTACTTCAACCCATCCCTCACTATAAGGCTGAAAGCCCCATGAAAGTAGAGGAATTGTATTTTATTCAGTTTATTAAGCCTAGCACAGTTCTTGGCTTATAATAGGTGATTCTATTACACACACATAGTTTTTCTTTAATAAATGATATTATTAATATATTTTTTCATAAATTAAATAATTTTAAAGCCATAGTGGGCAAGAAAATATAATTAAATATGGACATTGTCTCTCTAGTATACTGTTTGAGTGAATAAATTAATAATATTTGATAGTAAAAATCAAAGTCAGATGAGGTCTTACAAAAAAAATGCCAGAAGCAGATATTAAATTATATTATTTCACAAATATGCTTGTAAAGACGTACAATTTTCCTATAAACTAAGTGGAATAAAAGCATATTACTCAAGGTAGAGAGAGTCTCAGGATCATTATAACTTCAAAGTAATTCTAACAAGTCCATTTTCCATATATTGGGGCCTTTCTTGAATTAATTGTTTAGGAATCTAACTGGGAAATAAGTATTTTCAGAAGCAAGGAGGAGAACAAACAGCACGTGTGACTTAAAGAAAGGTCCCTGGGAAATAGGTCTGGTAGGAACCTCCCATCAGCTTACAACACTCCCACTGCACTGCCAGGCCTGCTGAAGGAACGGCCAATCAGCTCGGCCAAGGCAGACCAGCTCCTCCTGTGTCTGTAACCACCCAGAGTGCACATTCCTCCAGGGCGCAGATTCTGGGTCAGAGTTGCTAGGCCCATACTGATATTAGAGTGACTTTGCAACTTCCTACTCAACAGTCATTTATTCCACGAATACTTTTGAGCACTAACTATGTGCCGGGTCTTATTCCAGGTTCTGAAGCAACAGCTCCATGAACTTCCATGGCTCCTGCCATCACAAAAGTTATATTATAGTGGAGAAACAGACAATGAAAAGGCAGAGAAATAAATACATAATATAATGATAAATGCTACAATAAAATGCAAACTTGTATGGGTTGGTCAGGAAGCCCATCTCTAAGGAAGTGACACTGAGTACAGCCCTGCAAGAGGGACAGTGGCAAGCCACACAGGAAGGGCAAGCCAAGTGAGATAACAGATGTGCAGATGTCAGGAACGTGCTTGGGTGTCCGAGGACCAGGAAAGGCTCTAGTGTGACCGGAGCCAAGCTTGTGACAGCTGATTGGAAATAACAAGAGAGTAGCTGGACCCTAGACCACTGCCTCTAACTAGAACATTGTTGTTGAGTCCAAATGACATGGTTTCGTGTAAACCCCGCATCAATCATTATCCTGGAAATGATCGATGGAACGTTTCTATTAAGTTTAAGTAACAGGAGATGGTCAAACAACAATAATAACTCACTCTGTCTGTACAGTCTATATAATATCAAAGCATGTTCATACGTAGAAATTCCTAACTGAGAGCGTGATAAAGCTTCCCAGTTGGCCACATACAAAAACCAAACCCCAGGGCACTGATGAAACCCGTCTGCACTCCCTTAGCTGGCAAGCAGAGAAGTTCTGAAACGGAATCCTCACCAGCCAAAATCAACTGAGGTGCTCTCATCTGTTGAAAAGGGTAGCCCTGAACGTACTGGTTCCCTAGTCTGCTCCCTAACTATATCCTATAACACTTTAGAAGTGCTAGGGAAAAGAAGTTAAAATTAATTTGAAGTTATATTTGCCCTTTGAGAGAACTTTAATTGTCCCCCACATAAAGTGACAGTTCTTCCATATTTTTAGATATGCAATCAGAGAGGCATGCTAATTACAGAAAATATTCAGTTAAGGACACAATCAGATGTTCCCAATCTTACCCTTCTCTGCATCCTCAAAGCATACTATGCAAACTTACAGCACAGACTTTTCACATGGTTTCTTTCTCTCTCCAACTAAACTTGGAGCTGCTTGCGGTAGGGCTACACAAAGGAATGCTGAACCTCACCTAACAGGTCTAAAGGTCTAAATCACAACTAGGACATAGGGATGCGATCCTGAACACTACATTCGGGTGACCTGGGCTCTCTTCCTAATGCCTGTGTGCAAATAAAAACTACTTTGCCCAGGAGATATATGTCACCCTCTAGCTTTGCCACAGGAGGACTCTCAAATGTATGTCCTGTGGGTGAAACCATCCTTTTTTCACAGAAGGTCCATTTTATGGTTTTTTTGAGTGTGTAAGATATATTAGCATCTAAGATTAAATACTATGTACTGATTTTAAATATAAGGCAAGGTTATTTGGTCTCTAAAATTTTCATGATAACTATAATGGTGAAGCTTAGAAAACCGAACAATTGAATGAAATTCAATTGGTTTCATTCTCTAAAGCTGCTGAGGCTGGCCAGCAGACAGTGTGTGTTGGGGGAGGAGAGAAATGTGAGACAATACTTCCAAACTTCACTATTGACGGGGACGTGCAAATCTGACCGATTTGTGAGTGTGTCGGCATGTGTGAACACATTTTATCAAGTATGTTTTCGATTTGGAAATAAAATGCCATCAATATGGGGGCATTATTTTCAAAATAAGCATTCAAGCTGTGACTATACATATACAACATGAAGGACTGGAGGAATTTCCTTAATAACTCAAAGTTTGAGAAAACATGTTCTATGATATTTTGATACTGTGAACTTTCAAATACCCATGATGGAATCATGCTGTGGATTACATGCTTTTAAATACAGACTTTAAATTCTGAATAGAAATCATCTCGGTGCTATCAAGAATGCAGAGAGACTTGGGAATTCTCTAAAATTGCTACTAGGAAACCATCACAAGCTTTCTAGATAGTCATTTGGCAATATATAATAAAATCTTTCAATGCTCATTGTTTGCACCAATAACTATAGATATAGAAATGTTAAGAAACCAATAAAAAATGTAAAGACTTATATATCAAAATGTTTATCATAGTTTTAAAAATATCAGAGCATTGAAAACATGTATGTTTCACAGAGGAATAATTCAGAAAATTATACTTTCATATGATGAAGTAATGCAATCAATAAATGCTTACAAAAGCTTTCTACAAAATAGCAGTATGTCATGTACATTTTTCCAAGTATAAAATTCAGGATTCACAGTTGCATATATAGTATGACCTCATCAGTACAAAAATGGATTGAGAAAAGTGTAGAATGAAAAATACCGCAGTGCTTATCTCTGGGCACCACAATTATGAGCTATCATTCATTTCTTGTTTTAATCATCACAAGTGTGCTTCATTTTCACAATAGGTGAGTATTGCTTTTATAAAAGCAAAAAAATTAAAGAAATTGTTAACATTGTCAAGTTGCTAAACTATGTTTTGAGATAATACAATTTTCCTTAATTCTAATGAGCTGGAAAACAAAAAAATCTGCTTCAAGGCCAATTTACCATAGAGAATACAAGGACACAGAATCTGCACATTTGGACTAAGAGGCCTGCAAAGTCGATCCATCTGAAAGGTGACAACACAGCCTGTTTCTGAGCACAGAGTGCTGGGCAGAAAGTCAGGGAGCACGGTAAAGTAGGAAGCTAGCCAGACTGCCTTCGCATGAGTCCGTCCATTACGGCCTAACTTTACACTTTTGTTTCAGGGTTCAAGTCTCCTCGAAACAACTGAGACTCTTACATTTAAATAAATGTAAAGGAATACAAATATATTTCTGTGTTCTCATTATTACCCACTCAACTGTTCATTATTTTAGTAACCATACAAAAAGGAAAAATTTTATTTCTGGCCTAAACTACACAGATAATCCAATAAAGTATGTTCATAATTTAATAATTCAATAGGCTTCTTCATGAAACCAAGATTTTAAAAAGGAGCCCTTAGAGATCTTGGAAATGATCTACTGAAACAGCCTTCACACATGAGAAAAGTGGCTGTCAGAGCAGACCGCTGGCCTCACAGTGGGTCTCCCAAGTCCTAGTGACGGCCCTGTTTCCATTCCCTTAGGTTACAAGGCTTTCAAATCTGGACAGAGAACCATACTTCTCAGTGACGGCCTACGACTGTAACTTTACAAACAAGGATATATTTCTGACGTGTAAATAACTTTCTTTGGAGGGCCTGAATGCCAAAACAGTTGTTGGCTTCGTAGAAGTTTAACAAGCCATTCTTAATCTTATGTGTACAATTTGGGTTATGACTATAATTTACATGTTAATTTCATTAAGGAGATTATGACTTTTGAGTAAATCAATTGAAACTTTAAAAAGACTTGTTTAGAGAGAAATTCTCCTAGACACAAAAGTTGTGTGTGTATATGTTCGCCTTTCTTTCTTTAACAGATACTACTAGTGAAAACTGAATGTATCTTTTATCGTATACAGAATAATATATAATTTTTTAAAAACAGAACTTCAATAACTTCTCAATTCTTAAAAAAATGACCTTATAAAAGCATGACACCAGTATTTTAACTGTACAGTAATTTCATTCATAAAATTTTCATGCATAAAAATTCATTGAAAATTAGTAGTGTCACTCTCACCATGGAAAGGTTGATCTGTCAGTCTTACATGTAATAATTTAAGAGCATATACTCAAATGATCTTCCTTTCCAATATGCCCTTGAAATATTTAAGAAGTCAACAATTTCTCATGGAAATCATTACTACTTACCATTATAAATCAGTCATATTACAAAGAGAATAAAACTTTTTAAAAATAATTTTTAAGATATTCTGTTTGTTTTAGAACTGAGTTTAAAAACTATTTATAATAAATTAGGCTGGAATTAAATATCCTACATACACTATCATGTTGATTTAATGCCCAAGATTTCCTTTTTAAAATAAAAACTTCTATTTTGTGACAGTTGTACATTATTATATATCTCCATGCCTTACTTGGTATATGTCTTCGCCCCCCTGAAATGGCTAACCCAATACCTATGTTGAAAAACACGACCGCACCAAAATTCAGTTTTATTTTCTAATATATTTTTCAACTTGCTGATCTAAAGAAATAAATGAAAATTGGTCTGAGAACTTACACACATAGGTATAGGTGCACATGAACCTGTGGGTCTACACAAGACGTGCACTATGAAAGTTTCCAGCAGTGGATGCAGACTTCGTAGTATTGCACTGACTGCCCACAGAGTCTCTACACACACACTTCATCAAGGCAGTCTCACTGTATTCTTTCAGTCTGCAAAGCAGAGCACTGGAGAAATCACTCAAAAATGTATGCAGCGTCTTAAATAACAGACTTAAAATGAAATGCTTTCAAATGTTATATAGGAAATTCATTTGGTAACCTAATTTATTCATAATTATTATTACAATTAATAGGTACTATGATACCCTCTAGTGGGGCAGGCAGGTCATACCTCTGGTAATAACTTTCAATCGCTTCTGAAGTATGATGTTTGGCATGTGTTCTTTTAATATGTTTCTGAAACAAAACAGAAAAGATCTTTACGTTGTGTCACAGATGAGGTTCAAGAACAAAAACAACATATTTCTTCATCCCCATGTCTCATGCTCGGGGCAAACTGAACAACAGTTTAGGGATTTGGGTGGTGGTAGGTCTTTTCCCTTCTACTCCACGAACCTACGCATTTTAATCTCCACTGCTTGGCAGGGATGTCTTCAGACTGCACCACGAGGTACAGTATGTATGTAGAAGCCAACAGGGTCAGAGCAATTGAATCTAAATAAGTTTGCTTAGGGTTGCAGAGGGCAAAGCAAAACTTGTTCCCTTGAAAACCTTTGTATTAATTTTCCTTCAATTCAATTCTATCTGAGTCCTCCGCACTCTAGTTTTACAATCCAATTGCCATTTTTAACCAGGACGAACATTGCTTAAAAACAACTTATTTGAAAACTACAAAAAGTAATTCCATCGAGACTTGCCACTTGACTGACATCTGTCATCTCATGATAAATGACTCCATTTTCTGCCTCTCTTGCCTTCTGCCACTCCAGCAATGGTCATTTATCATCATCTCTGTCAGCAATGGAAAGCGGCACTGACAGTGCAAGTCAGCAAACATTTAGCACATGGAACCACGCAACACAGGGAAATTATTATTGTCAGAATAATAATGGTTTAGCATAATTTATTACAGGTCCACCAAATAAGCAAAGGCTAGATGTTATTAGACAGATGGATGGGTAGGCTTGGCAGGCCTCCACTGAGACGCAGGCGGTGCTTGATGTGGAAAGGAGAACATCCTCCAACCCAATCAGAGAGCTGGCAGTTCAATTACAAAGAAATAAAGGGACATTCATCATTCAATTAGGCACCTGTCAACCCTCACAAAGGAGAAAACTTCTAACCTGGTACTCCTGGGAGAAGATGCTCAGCAGAGTGGCCTGCGATTGACTGGAACAAATAAAAGAAGGACAAAGTTAATTACTGGAGTGCACGGCAAAGAAACAAAAGAGAAAGGAGCTTCAAAGGTAGGCCTGCTGCCCTGTAATCTAACAGAACATGAAAACAAGTGTGGAAAAGTTGTTCCAGATGAACACCTCAGACAAAGGCTTCCTGCTGCTAGGTCAAGGAGAGAGAGAAAGGGAAAGGGGAAAATGTGGATGGTCTCAGAGCCAAGCGTCATATGATTTGGATGTTTTAAAAAACTTTGCAATGATTGTAAATCACATCTGTAGCATGCAGTGATGTTAAAAGGGACCAAAACCAGGTAAGGTTTATTCCATTAATAAATGACAGTTAAGCCCCACAAACAACAGGAAACGTGCAGTGCATTTTGTTGGAAACATTCCGAAACTTGTTTTGTTAGCAGACAGGTATCCTCTTCTGAGACTGCCTCAGATTCAGAGGGAAACTTTGGTCCTCACTAGAAGCAGCACAGAGGCCACTGGAACATTCCCACTGACACGGCTGTGCTTTGAAAATAGCAGCTTTCACCGCAGGAAGCTGAGGTCCTTGAAGTACATCATTCCCAAAGACCACCTTCTTCAGCTAAGGTGCCGCACAGTGTCCAACACCTGCCAGCAAAGCAACCTGGGAAGCCTTCTACCCAAGTGGGACTTTTTCTCTCACAATTGTTAATGTTTAAAAATGGAACAGAATATTTTTATCTCTAAAAAACAATCAATGCCCTATTGCTACTCTCTTTGATTGCCTTCTGTAGATATATCTACCTGATTGTATCTTGAAAACAATTATCTCTGATATATTTTCCAACAAAATGCTATCTGAACAAATTAACGGTATTAACAATTTGACTTTTAAAGTACAGCAAAGCACTGTGAATAATTAGTTTTTTTCTATTCAAGAATGAAACCTCTCAAGCTCTTCACAGTAATTTGGGGAGTGTAAAATAAAAACAATGACAGTATATTTCTTTATTCACTGTTTCAATTTTGTTATTTTCTTCATTCCACCATAGATTGGTCTTCTCACCCCTTTCTACCCTTGTCAGATTACAAAAAATAAGTTAAAAAACACATAAATGTTTACTAAGGAAAATGTAATTACTAAAGGATAGTTTTAATAACTCAAAAGTACTGAGGAATGAGTGAATACAATTACAAATTCACTACAGTCCATTTTTTAAAAATTTCCCTTTAAAAATGTAAACCACCTTTGAAAGAGCTAATATCTATATAAAATCTTATTATGCCTGGCTTGCCTGAGTTTCACATGCAAATCATACAGCCTTTTAGGATTGCTGAGAACCATCTTCTAAAAAAAATGACAAAATTAAACCCAAATAGTTGTAAACCACTGAATAAACCAATACATTAGATATTTCATGCAATAAATGGACCCTTCCTCATTCTAAAGCAAAATACATTTATGTTAACCTTTAATGGTAAACAAACTGTTAGTCTCAATGTGTTAAAAATATGACAGAAAGAAATGTGCTTGTAATGCTCAAATCAGGGAATAAAGAGGTGGAAGCTCCATGGATAATAAAAAAGAAATGTAATTGTAGATGCCCAGGTGAGATAATGTCTTTAAACTGCTTGGAATTCAACTAAAACCACAGACAGACCCTAGGGAGCAACCAAGTGTCTCAGTGGCCGAGAGGACCAGAGAGGAGGTTCCAGCTCACACTGGGAGTAAAACCTGGCTAGACCTGAAATGAGAAAATGACATGGTGACAACAGAAAGACAGACCTAGGGACAAAATGCTTTGGGTTTGGCTGACGAGATAAGGATGCAGAGAACTAAATGACCTCTGTGAGGCAGGTTGCCAGCTATTCTCTGTTCCTCTATGTGCTAAGCTTACAGGAGAGGGTTCTGAGCAAGCCTCACACGTAAAGAGTAGAAAGTAGTTTTAATGCAGCTAAGACACTGACTCCAATGTGTATTATTTACTTCTTTCTTCCAATGTGTTCATTCTGAAAAGGTCAACCTTGAATACCACCGTCAATCAAACAGCAGTATTCACTGAGTATCTACAGTGTCCTAAGGTCATGGGTATGGGGAACTATGACATTAAAATAAAAAATTCAATGTGGCAGACAGGACTTAACTTAGAAGAAACTTTCAACATATACACATGGCCCTCCCTCAAATTAGAACACTGTCAAGTACTCATATGTTTTGGGGGGATCTGGTGAAGTAAATCATACCCCGAAATCTCACATATTTCAAGACCACACTGGCATTGGAACATATGAGGTCTGTCCGGAAAAAGTCCAACTATTGTTAGTAAAGAAGAATGGTTTGCACAACATCAGTGTAACCTGGCAGCCAAGGAGAGTGGACTGGAATGTGTGTGCATGAACAATGATGACTTCACTGAACTAGTCAGTGTTGGTGGTAGATGCTGTTGAATGAGCATGTGTGCTGTGTGGCCACTGCAAATGACTGAGCAAGGAGAGCAACGAATCTGCATCCAGTTTTGCATTAAACTTAATCACTCCTCTGTGTGAACTATTTGGGATGATTCAGAAGGCCATGGCTATGAGCAACTGGTGATTGGCAGCTTCATCACAACATGTCCAACTCATGTATCATGTTTCATGCAGAGCTTTTTGGAGAAACATCAAATCACCCAGGTGACTCAGCCCCACTATAGCCTAGATTTGGTGCCCTGCAACTTCTGGCTTTTCCCAAAACCAAAATCACCTTTGAAAGGAAAGAGATTTCAGACTGTCAATGAGATTCAGGAAAATACAACAGGGCAGCTGATGGTGACTGGGAGAACTGTGTGAGGACCCAAGGTGCCTACTTTGAAGGGGACTGAGGCATCATTATCCTGTGTACAATGTTTCTTGTATCTTCATCAGTAAATATCTCTATTTTTCATAGTACATGGCTGGGTGCCTTCTGGACAGACTTTGTATATCCATTACTTAGCATATAAATTTTCATATTCAAAAATAGTCACTTAACTTGAACAAATGCCCAATACATTATTCAAACCTCTTCAAAAATCAGCCCTGTGTTTTTTCCCAAGCTACCCTCCCAGATTAAGTTCCTCCCCACATCTGAAAAAAGGAGCAGTTGGGAGGACCCCTAGAATGGCTGTGGAACCTTGCCTGGGTGTGTGACAGATGGCTGTACGGGGCAGCAGCCACCTAGAAACAAGCATGAGGAGAAAGCCTACACACTGAGGACAGCAGGATAGAAAGTGGAAAGAGCCCAGGTCCTTGACGAAAGGCACTGTTGAACTGCTCAAGAGACCACAGATTGAAGTGACCAGCCTCCATACGTACTTCTTTTGAGTGATAACACATGCTTAAAAAAATGAACAATCAAACCAAAAAAAAAACAGGTTTCTACGTGCCTTGTAAGGAGGAGACCTGATGGAGGGAGGGCTCTGAGACAGGGTGCTCCTTTATGATGACATGCATAAGGGATGTAATGTTATACATGAAAAGGGTTGTCCATTTTCACACTGTCTAAATCTCTTCTTAGCGGGCAGCTACTATAGTTGACTTCCTTAAAATTGTTCCTCTATCACTGTGTCAGTAAATTGACGTGCCTAGAGATCATAAATTGGTGTGTGTATAATTTTTCCATACAGATTTTAAACACTGATAGGGTACTATTAAACCTCATTTCATATGGCACTCAAGATGCTTCAGATGCCACATAAGTATAAACAGGCAAAAAAAAAAAAACAGTTCTCCATATAGCACAGGTGGCAAACAAGGCCCGTGGGCCGAAACCGGCCCTCCATCTTGTTTCTACCTGGAGGCAGCACCAAGCTCTCGCTTAACTGTTAAGGCCCAGTTACATTTATACAGTCCTGAAGTTACACTTGGTCCTTTGAAGGCAACCACGAAGCTGATGTGGCCCCCAGTGAAAATGAGTTGGACACCCCTGCCATATAGCATTTAACTCAACATGTCCCCAAACCCATCCAGCTAAGACACCCATTAACCTGAAGGATGATCTCAGAGAAAATGAGGGTAGGATGGTTACAGCATAGACTGAGGGCAGAGCTCAGCACACACCTCGCTGCAACATTCATATGAGGAGCAAGTCCTCATGCTCCCAGGCGGAGACTTAAACAAAGTAGAATCTTAAGGAAGACGATACTGCACATCTCATGTCCTTCCTCTTCTTGAGTACCCAACCTCTGGAAATGACCACAGAGAAATAAATACCATTATTTAATTTTCAAGCTCCTTTTGCTACCGAATCTGGAGGTATAAAGAGCTAAACTCTACTGGGCTCAAAATCATCTGAGCAAAATGAGTGTTATTTCTGGGACTCTGGGAGCAGTAAACCAATTAAAGGAGATAAGGCAGGATAAAATGTTAGGCTTGGAGACCTCACAGGTACAAACGCCCTCTCTAAATCACTGGTTTGTATGTGGTTACTGACTCAGAGTACTAATCAAGGAAGGTTTTCTATGAAAGAAATACATTCACCCTCCCTCACACACCCCCATGCCCTTCATACACCCACCTACATGCAGATTTGAAACACAGAGCCTCCCCACACACTTGAAATCAAAATGGAATTCAACAAAAGAGCAAGACTTGGTACAATACCACTAACTTTGCTATTTTTTTCAAGAACTGCAATGTGCAATGGAGAGAACCTGGGAAATTCCTGTGGAGAAGAAAGGAAAAATACTTAAACTAAATTCAGGAAGTAAAAAAAAATCAATCACACACCCACCTCCATTTCTTCTTTCTAATTTCCAACTTTGTACCAAGGATGCCGACTACATTTTATGCCTAACTGTAGGAGGTACACCTGTAAATGACTACACAGGCGACAGCATTGAGCATAGTAGTAATGGATGATCAAAAAATGTTAAAAGCTATACTTGTGTTATATATAGAGAAAAAGTGGCTACTATCCCAGGCACTGAATTAATTTTGCTGATAAACATAAGTCACATGCAAAACAGCTCTCTCACAAGAGCCACGATTTATATGAACACCTACTTTGTGCCAGACACTGTACCGAAGCTATACTTTATTTTACCCTCAAAAACCTCTAAGGTAGGTACTATTATTGTCCTTATTTTAAAGATAGAGAAATGAAGGAAGAAAAGTCAAGTAAAGCACACAATTAAAGAGCTAGGGTTGGCAGTAGAGCTAGAAAACAAAATCCATATGTAATTCCAAAACCCAAACTCTTCACCCGAATGCTTACTTGCTTTTCTACCAGTTCCCAGAAATTGGTTCTGTACCTCACGTGCGTGTACTGATGCCCCTGCCCGAGCGTTGATATGTTACATCACACTCCAAACAATCTTGAAAGGTGGGCATTGTTGGGGTTTTCATAGAAAATTGAAGCCACAGGAGATCTAGCATTTTAATCAAATTCCATGGCCTTAGACAATATTTCCTTCTCAAAAAAATCAAATTACAGTCTTCCTTCACTTAACTACACAAACATGCTCTTCTTTTCTTTAATGTGTTGAAAAGTAAAGGAACTACTGACTACAAGAAACAGTCATGGATTACCGATAAGTGTTGGGTAATTTCCATGATTCCCCCTGAAGCTAAGGTATATTTTGTCAACAACCATACCATTGCCTGAAGTGTCTCTGTGATTGCAAATGTGTCTCTTACTCAAATGCTACTTACTGCATATAAAGCAGCTTTAAATCCTTCCCTGAACAACACAGGTATAAACCCAACCAACCTTCTCTACAGAGAACAACACCCTCTGTGTTACTTTTATTATGTCATATTTAACAAAGAGCTTTCTAACGTAGTACATATTCTGTACAAAATCCAGAGACGTCCCCTGATAGCATGCCGAGGCATACCCTCCCTTTGTTTGCACTTCATGTCTGGTGTGTGATGCTAAGTGTGTCTGCAGACAAATTTTTTTAATTGCAAGAGTTTTGACCTACTTTTTGTAACATGTCTTTATTACACAAGACCATGTAACCACTTAGGTCAACATACAGAACACTGCTGGCACCCTCCCCCACAAAATCTCTTTCTGATCACCGCTCTTCCCTCTCACAAATGAATCTGATCTCAATGTTAACTGCTTTCTTGCTCGTCTTCATTGTTTTGCCCCCAAATGTGCATCCCTAAATGCTGTAAGTTAGCTCTGCCCATCTGTAAACCTTGTACTCACGGAACCACACAGTGTGTGCTCTCCTGTGTCTGGCTCCTTTCACCCAACAGCATGTCTGTGAGAGTCCCCCAAGGTAACTTGAGCGCGTTAATTCACTTTCATTGCTGTACAGTACTGGCATACTATTTCATAAGTATACACCACATTCATCTAGCTATTGCTGATGAAGCGTCGAGCTGTTTCCACTCTCTTGCCAATGACAATGATACTGCTGTGAACACTCCTGCTCGGGTCTCTCGGTGCAACGTGTGCACACTTTGAGAGAGGGGTAAAGGTAGAAGTGGGGTTCTGGGTCATCTGACATGGAAGTCTCTAGCTGCAGTGGGTGCTGTCAAACAATTTTTCTAGTGTTATGCAAATTCTAAACTCCCATCGACATTAAAGGAGAGATCCCATTGCTGTACAACCTCATCAGACTCTCTCCGGGTCCTTGGATGGCCTTTTCACGTTCTTTGTGGTGCTGCTTAAAGTGCAAGAGTTTTCAATTTTGATAAAATCCAATATATCAAGTCATTTTATTATTGGTACTTTTTGTGTGCCTTTTCAAGAAATCTTTCTCTACCAACAGTCTAAAAGATATTTTTATATCTTTACCCTTAGAAGCTTGAGTATTAGCTTTTATACTTAGGTTATGAGCTATCTTGAATTAATTTTGTGCAGTTTGTCATATATATATATATTTACTTTCATAGAGATATCTACCTGACCACAGACCATTTGCCCATTCAATCATCTTGGTGCCTTGGAGGAAATCAAATATCTGAGGAAACCAAATATCTATGTTGGGACTTTCAGATTTGTTTACCATTAATTTATATGTTTTATCTTTGCATGGATACTATGATGTTTTGATTACTGTAGCTAAATCGTGTATATTTAATGTAAGTACTTATACATTTAGGTTTAAATGTATCACCTTACTAAATGCTAATTGTCTTAGCCACTACACATTCCTGTTTGCTCCTTTCTTGTCCTCTTCACAATTAATTTAATACTTATTTGTCATTATATTTCCCCTAGCAACTTGAAAGTTGTATACTCTTCCTACCTAACCACGTGCTTCCTCAATTTATCAAAATTTATTTCTAACTGGTGACCAAGGCAGCTCTGGAAAGCAGAAAACCTTGACATCACTACCTACAGTTATCCCCCCACCGACACGTAGGATATTACTAATGTTGTTTTAATTCTGCATATATCTTAAAATCCACAAGAGATTGTTATTGTTTTATACAGTCGCTATTCACTCTGATACACCCCCATATGTACCATTTCATTGTCCTTCATTCTTTCCTTCTCCACTCTTCCATCTGGACTATCCCTCTTTTAATAATTCCATCATGCAGATGTGTTGGTGATGTCAAATGCTGGCTCTTTTCAATGACAATGTGTGTTATTTCTCTAACTGGTTTTAAGATGATTTAGTTTTTAGTTTTCATAGTTTTAACTCTGTGTAAAATGCACTTAGAATTTGTTGGATTTCTTGAATATGTGGCTGGGTATTGTTCATCATTTGGGAGAATATTCTCAACTATTATTTCTTCAAATATTGCATTAGTACTCTCCTCCTCCTGAAACTCCAATCAGCCCTCCCCACGATATCCTTTACTTCTTACTCTCTTCAGAGTTGTACCTTTTTGTTATTCTGTGTTCCATTATGGGTATTTTCTTCTCACCTATCTTCCAGTTCACTAATTCTCTCTTCAGTAATGTTTAATTTTATATAAAATACATCCATTAAATTAAATCCATCCCATTTCAGTTATTGTATTTTTCTACTTGTAGACTGTCTATTTGCTTCTTTTTCAAATAAGTTCCCTGCAGAATCTTTCAATCATTTTTAACATCTTGAATAAACTACAATTATAGAAATTCTGCTTAGGACTTCCAATACTTCAGTCCCTTTGACCCTATGTCTGCAGTTCCTGCCGGCTCTCATTCACATTGCGATGTTTCCTCGCATGAGTAGGTCTCTTATTATGGGCCATATTACTTAAAAATGGCTTGTAAATAATTTGAAGACTACAGTGATGTTATCTCTCTCCAGAGAGAATTGTGATTGGATTCTGGAAGCACCTGGAGCCCAGGATCTCTGAGGTATTAATTCTGGAGGCCAATGGGTCAACTTGAAGCTGAAGTTAGAGTCCCGTGGAGCTGTTTTACCTTTAGTTCACATTTACTCCTGGGGTACAGCCCATTAGGGCCCCACCTCAAATCAAAGCCTGGGACATTTCTAAGACTGCCCATCTTCATGGACCCTAATCTTTAATCATTGTCCTCTAGCCCTACAAAGCTTCAAGAGTTCTCAGGACTTGGCTAGACTAATCTGATAAAAAGGTAATTAAATTAGAATTCAATAATCAAATAGTTGGTTTCCCAAAAACCTTTATTTTTGGAAATTAAAAAAACACAACCCTAACTAACTCATAAGGAGGTAATCGTGATGGAAATAACATAAATATATAGTATTGGGTAATGACAGTGGTATGTATAAAAAGCTGTAAAATATGTATTGCATTAATTGGACGGTAGAAGAAAGGAGAAAGAAATTGATTTTATTCTAGAAGGTTCTAGCAAACTAGAGATCCTAAAACACAAACAGAAAAAGAAATAAGAGAATTAAGAAGGAAGAAAAAAAAAAACTCTCCTTATTTGTAGATGAGATAGCTTTCTACATTGAAAAAAAAACAAAAAAATCTACAGACAAACTATATAAACTTATAAGAAGTATTAGAAAGGTAACTGGACACAAGAGTAATATAAAAAGGAAATAGATAAATGGAATAGAAAATAGATCTCATTCACAAAAATAAAAACCA
The DNA here is from genome assembly GCA_004027735.1 of Carollia perspicillata. Taxonomy (NCBI): domain Eukaryota; kingdom Metazoa; phylum Chordata; class Mammalia; order Chiroptera; family Phyllostomidae; genus Carollia; species Carollia perspicillata. The sequence goes on from PVKM010013041.1 coordinate 29,171, forward strand.
TTAAGTATTTAGAAATGTATTTAACAAGAAAGTATAAAACCTTTGAAGAAAATTATAAAATATTACCGAAGAGCATAAAAGAGTTCCTGACTAAATGCAAAGATACAATATTTTTACAAAGAAAGTATCATGGGTGGAAAATAGTATAAATAATTGCCAATTCTCTATATATCAATCAATAATATTAATAAGAATCCAATGAAACTCATAACACAGTTTTATAATAGAAACTGATAAACTTATCTTAAAATCCATGAAGAAGAATACATGGTTATAAGTAGCCAATAAGCTCTGAAAAACAAAGTAGGGAACTACTAACTCTACCAGATATTAACATGCATACACTTCAAAAATACAGTATTTACCAAAAAAATCCCCCCAAACAAAAAAATACATTACAGAATTCTAACCACATTTGACACCATTTACCGGTATATACAATATAAAACATCAAGATATAATTACCTTTTCTTCATGGACATATATGGGTATTTAAAAAAACATGAGTCTGATAAGCACTAAACTTAGGGCAATGGTTACCTCAAGCAAAGGAGAAGAGGAAAAAAATCAGGGAAGGTACTTGCAAATAACAAACAAATAAATATATGAGGGGAAAAGGAATTGTAGAATGGTGTCAGAATATTTCATTTTTGTAAAAGTTTAAAAAGCATCTCAGGCAAATATACACAGAGGTGGATTCAAAGAGTCTGTTACATTATTCTCAGTTCCTTCCTATGTGTGCGCTATATTTCACAATAAAATTAAATAATCAGGAGAAAAGAAAGGAAAAATTAAAGATTTTTTAGTTTTAAAGACCTAATTAAACATCTAATTTTAAAGATGGATAAATGTATCTTTAAAATGTTTTCCTGCTCTAAGTCCCACCCTATTTTATTATGTGTTCTTATCTAATGAGTCTTAAGTACTTAAGTACTTTTCTTTCCAATTACATTTATGTATTAACTTTTTAGAACAAGTGGTAATGAAAATCAGATAAAGAATAAGAAGCCTGGGTAACAGACACTTCATTGTGCTTCCAAGACCCGATATCTGGTCATTTCTCTCTAAAGCAATCGCTATAACTTCAACATAATATATAAATAACAAATACATTTTAAAAAAATGCTCACCAATTTTTCTTCCTACAATGATTTCTTTCTTTGTTTAATAACTCAGGTTATATTACTAGAAATCCTTAAATTAACAGTAATTTTATTATGATTTTCTGAGAGAGAGGGAGAGAGAAGGTAAGAAAAAGCTAACAGATAATGAGGGCCTGATAACAATATCCTGTGTGTGAAGATATTTATAATCTTTCCCTTGTTGCTGAAAATTCAACTTTCTTCCAACTCTGCATAGAGTATTAGCTAGTATATCTTTCATTATTTCTTCCTTCTGTCTACTCCTCATTTATTTCCAAGTATGCTTCTGCCTTCCTAAGTCAAAACTTGAGTACCTTTCAGGCCACTGTCATCTGTTTCTCCTCAATACCAAAAGTCTTTGTCTAGGTCTTTGCTTCCATAAATCCTATTCAGCCCCCACCCCACTGCAGTCTCACTTCTGCCCCCCAACCCTTAACTGAGGCCAAGATTACAGAAAGTCCCTCACTAATAAGTCACCAAGTCTTGTTG